>JAYMTH010001382.1:0-15235 GCA_036897465.1 Pelargonium australe | reverse complement strand
TCCTGAATGGTTGACGGTTGCTAAAGATGCTGCCATTCGAAGGGCTTCAATCAATTATCCCCCAATGGTGTCTCATTTCCAGTTACTTTATGATCTTGCACTAGCCTTGTGTTCAAGGTTTGTTTCATCACCATTATTATCTTTCCTCTAGTGTAATCTTGTGAGTATTGGTTCTAGTGATAATCTCTGCACTAAAATAATCACTGGAATCTAGATTACACCTTTCCACAGTTTTTGTCAATCTTTTAATCTTTTGAGTATTAGTTTTTGTGAGACAAATCTTCCACAGTTTAGAACTTTCATGGGAAAACATGGCGTCTGAAATCTAGATTCATGTCAAGAAGTGCTAGTATCACTCAAAATTATATGTTTCCTTTTTGTCGCTTTCTATTACTTTTGTAATTTTACTCTGTATCCTTGATATGTTTGTTAACTCAGTTATCTGACAGTTTGGAGATTATGAACTCCATGTGATGATTTCTGCCTGAGTTATGCAACAATATGCTCATAGTACAGATAACTTTCAAATATGGTGACTTAAAAATATTGACTCAGTTTTCTCTCAACCATGCAGAATACCTATGACGATCAGTGCTGAACCCCGAAGTTCTCGATTAAAAGATAAGAAAAAGGGTGAAGGGGAAGCAATGGTTAAAGAGCAATTTGTTCAAAATGTAATACAGAACAATGACCTGCTTCATGTTCTTGGAAAAGGATCTCGGATTGTACTACTTCCCCATAGCTCTTCTGACATTTCTGTTTGTTCAAGTTTACGTGTCGGACAGTTACGAGCAAATCCAAGGCTAGCCCTTGGTTTATGTAGTCCTGAGGAGGCAGTGAAAGCCTCAAAAGGTTTAGTTTCCAATGATACACTGCCAGAGAGGAACCAGGGAATGAAGCAAGTGAAAGGCTTTTATCCAGTGAAAGGAAAATTTGCTCCTTTGTATGAAAGAAACCTCCCATCTTTAACTGGAAAAGATGATTTGTGCCCCGTGACTTCTGAGTTACCAACCTCAGAAACCGAAAGGGAAAGTACCGGTCAATGTGATGGGTTGTCAGATCAGAGACTGTTTTCATGTGTCACATGTGGAATCTTGACATTTACTTGTGTTGCTATCATTCAACCAAGAGAAGCGGCAGCTAAGTACCTCATGTCAGCTGATTGTAGCTTCTTCAATGATTGGATTGTTGGTTCTGGAGTGACTAGTGACAGGCTTACGCCTGCTGGTGGATATGCAAATGATCCTGAGCAGAAATCCTGTGCAGGTAGGTTTTATATGGGGATTCCTCTTATGCCGGTTATTTTTTTTGAAAGATCTGCTGGTTGCTTTAATTTAATAATCCTGTATTTCATAAAGTAGAACTTTCTTTATTCTGTGTGTATATAACAAGGCTTATACCCCCATTCTACGCATGATCATCAGGCCAGACTGTATAGTGTGGTTCCTTTAATGTCATGTGTGTAGATAGCTGGAGGTTTGGTTGACAGTAGTATTTATAGCCTTAAACTTCATTAACTTTGCTGTTTTTTTTTTTTTTTTTTGGAGAACCTAAGTAGAAGTGTAAACATATTTTGGGACTGAATTAATTCAATTCTGCATTTCTATTCTAATATAAATGCTTATCATCAACCTACTTGTTATCGGGGAGCAACTACTATACTCTTAAGTAAATACATGTCATATGTTGCAACCATGCTAGAGATTTGGATAGTTGTTCTAGAAGCTGAATTTGGCATAAAGCTTGCACTTTTTGATATTGTTTTTATCTTCTGGAGGCATTCCACATCTGAATAGTATTTTTTATCCCACATCTGCAGATTCTATTTTTGATAGTGATTTTCTTTTAAAATGCAGGACGAAAGGTAAAGAATGCTTCGGATGGTTTATATGATGTCCCTGTTCAGTCTGCTGATTACCAAATTCAAACACCTGATCAAAGTAATGAAGTGGTTTCTGATACTGCATCACAAAGAGACACTTCTGCTCTTGGCCTATTAGCTTCAACTTACGGAAATTCATCTGACTCTGAGGAAGATCAGGGGGAACCAGATGTTCCCGTCTGTGCAGATGAAACTATCTCAAGACACTGTTCACCCGATGATAAACTTGAATTTGCTAAGTCTAAAAAGTCTTTTGCTATGAGGAACTATCCAACTGGTGTAGCTGGGGGTGACAATCTATCGATATCACGATTTGAGAATGGTGAAGAAGTATCGGTCCAAGTTACTGATTTAGGTGTGGAGCATGGATGTCTAAGTAAAAATCTCAGTGATGGAAGTCATCTAAAGTTTGACCGCTCCGTTGAGTATGGAAATGATAATCATGCTTCCGCAAGATCAAGTGGTTTTGAGGCGGAACTCAGAAGTTCAGTGAAAGTCCCATGTATTACTTCTTGTTGTTCCCCAGTTTCCAATGATGTTAAAAATACCAAATTAAGCCAGATCACTATAACAGGAGAGGATACAAACACGATGTTTGCTCCAAGATCTGATGACGATTCTTCTAGAATTCATGTGTTTTGCCTTGAGCATGCTAAGGAGGTAGAACAACAACTTCGTCCAATTGGTGGTGTGAATATGTTACTCCTTTGTCATCCAGGTGAGTGATTATCTAGTTTTAGCAAGTTCATAGATGAAATGGATTTGGCATTCTAACTTAAATAAGATTAGGGCTTATCATAATGATGCAAATCAAAGGTGATTAGACTTGAATGTAGGAGTTTTGAGAAGCAACGATGCAAATATTGAAAAAAAGAAAGATGAAGGTTCAAATACAGATTTTAGTCACAATGACAAGGTGATAAATGCATTGTTTCACATATAAGGTTCTGCACTTACATACTTGCATAAATGGGTATATCTAGATAATGGATCATAATCACCACAATGTGGTTTGTAGACTCATTTTTACTCTTAACAAAATACGTTCTGCTTTTCTTTGCTCTGAACTCGTATTCCATATTACCAGTTGGAGTTAGAACAATCATCACTTTTCCCTCTCTACTTTAGCTTTCCAGTCTCATTGTTTTGTGCCCTAAAATCTGTTGCTCAATAAAGGGGGAGGTGGAAATGACATTGTAAATGATATGCTTGTTATCATGCGGTATAGAGACTTTAGTATAATGCAAATGTAAATGATTTATTCTTCGTTATTTGTATACAGGCATTTTATTTATTTGATGTAGTTTACTGGTAGTTGTCTCACCCTGAAGTCATTCACCATCACATGTATAAACTTGCAGACTATCCCAAGATAGAGGCTGAAGCAAAGTTAGTGGCGGAAGAACTTAGAATAAATCACCCCTGGAATGATGTTATGTTCAAGGATGCCACTAAAGAAGATGAAGAAAGGATTCAATCGGCTTTGGATGGTGAAGAAGCCATACCTGGAAATGGGGATTGGACTGTTAAGCTCGGCATCAATCTGTATTACAGTGCCAACCTTAGCCGCTCTCCTCTTTATAGCAAGCAGATGCCATTCAACTCTGTCATATATAATGCATTTGGCCGCAGTTCTCCAGCCAGCTCGCCCACAAAACCCAATGTTTACAGGAGGCGATCTGTCAAGCAGAAAAAAGTAGTGGTAGGGAAATGGTGTGGGAAAGTGTGGATGTCAAATCAAGTTCACCCCTTTCTAGTGCAAAAGGATCCTGATGAACAAGAACACGACACTATCTTCCAAATTCGTCCAATGCCAGATGTGAAGCCAGAGAGGAACTTGGAGAGTGTCTCAAAACCTGAATCTACTACGATAATTAAACAATATGGTAGAAAAAGAAAAATGACAGTAGAGAGTGGGTCCATCAAGAAAGTCAAATCGTGCACTAAGCAAGAAGTTGCAGGTCCTGATGATTTAAAGGGGAAAACTCGTCAGCAGCGCAGGAAGCTTCCTAGAAGTAAGCAGGCCAAACATATTGAGAGTGAAGCTGCAGTATCAAATGATTTGCTGGAGTGTAACTCTGAACAGCAGCAGAGGAATCAAAGAAGCAGGCAATCCAAATGTATTGAGAGAAAAGGTGCAGATTCAGATGATGGTCATCAACAGGGCAGACCATTTACGAGAGGCAAGCGAGCCAAACGTACTAAGATAGAAGATGCGGTTTCTGATGGTTTGCTAGAGGATGATACTCATCAGCACCATAGCACTCTTATCAGAGGCAAGCAAGCTAAACATTTTCAGAAAGAAGACGACATTTCAGATGATTCATTGGAGGATGATTCTCATCAACAGCATGAGACTGATCTTAGAGGAGATCAAGATAGATGCATGGATGAAGATGTAGTTTCAGATGATTCACTGGAGCATAAGTCTCATTGGCAGCTTTGGAGAGCTCCTAGAGACAAGCAAGCACAAAATGTTGAGAGAGAAGAAAATTCAGATGATTCTATGGAGCATAATTCTCTTCAGCAGTACAGAAGGGCTCTTCTTGGCAAGCAAGCAAAATGTTTTGAGAAAGAAGAATATGCAATGTCAGATGATTCTCTAGAGCGGCATAGTTCTGGAAGCAAGCAGTTCAAACGAGTGGATTCATTTTCAGATGATTCACTGGATGATGATTCGCTTCTGCGGTATACCACTCATAGTGGCAAGCAAGCAAAAAGTGCAGAGAGAGAAGATGCAGTTTCAGATGATTCATTGGAATTTAAATCTCTTCAACAGCATAAGATGTCACTAAGAGGCAAGCAAACCAAATGTGTTGAGCAAGATGTTTCTGATGATTCACAGAAGCATAATTTGCTTCAGCAGCGTCGAACTCTGAGAGGGAAGCAAGCCAAATGTGTTGATAGAGAAGATGCTGTTTCAGATGATTCAATGGAGCACAACTCTCTTCAGCAGCATAGGAGAACACTTAGAGGCAAGCAAGCCAGATGCTTTGAGAAGGAAGATGCAGTTTCAAATGATTCACAGGATGAATCCTGCCTGGGAAAGAGGAGCCTCAGGGTGAAGCAAAAGAAACAAGAAAACTCACAGCAGACAGGGCAAGACTCAGCTCGGCTTAGAAAGACACCTAGGATAATGAAACCACAGACCCCTCGTCAAATGAAAAAGGAGACACCGCGGCCTAGAAATTTCAAATTTGAGCAGGACGATGAACAACTTGATTTATTTGTTGAAAAAGGTGGCCCTAGCACACGACTCAGGAAAAGAATCCCAAAGGCCATTAAAGAGGCAGGAATAAAAGAAAACGAGAAGCAGCAGAAGGGTAGGAAAAAAGTGAAGAATGCTTCAGCTGGGAAAGCAGTAATGCCTAACAATGCAGCAGCAAGGGATGAGGAAGACGAATACCAGTGTGACATCGAAGGGTGCACCATGAGTTTTGGCTCAAAACAAGAACTGGTATTGCATAAAAGAAACGTCTGTCCGGTTAAGGGGTGTGGGAAGAAATTCTTCTCTCACAAATATCTAGTGCAGCATCGACGCGTTCACACAGACGATCGACCCCTCAAGTGCCCTTGGAAGGGTTGTAAGATGTCATTCAAATGGGCATGGGCGCGGACAGAACACATAAGGGTTCACACTGGCGCTCGTCCCTATGTGTGCGCGGAGGCAGGCTGCGGCCAGACATTCCGTTTCGTGTCAGATTTCAGCCGTCACAAGCGGAAGACTGGTCATTCAGTCAAAAAGGGAAAGGGTGGTAGGAGATAATTCAGAGGAAGAGAGAACTGTAATGTAACATTATGGCCAACTGAGAGGAGGAGGGAATTGTAGGGTTAGGCTCAAATTTATAGGATTTTTCTGTGTAATTGTAATTGGGATTAACAGTATAATTCTGTTGAGCTGGAGGAGGGTCTTCAGGCAATTGTTCAACTCTTGGAAGTTGAGAATGATGCTTCTTAATTGGATGCCATGTCACATTCTAAACTAAACATGCTCTTAATTGGAGTGTCAATTAACACTTTTGTGCTTTGTGTAAGAAATGAAATTATTGGTCTGTCTAGTGGCAAATTGTTTCCATTGTGGATAATTATGTTTCATTTATAGCAGTTGTTACAGTCATTGTTGATGCCCATTAATGTTGAAAATGTGCTGTGGCTTTGTAACAATGTACAGTGAAGGTGTGGAATTCTGATTCATAAATTGAAAAGGAACAATTTAATGAGAAATTGATGAAACCGTAACACCACCTAGGAGATTAGATTATCTTGATGAAATGATTCTCGGTTTCAGTAAATGACTAATTACAGATGGCTAACCCGAACTCCGTCAGTTAGATGTTAAAAAGACCAAAATGCCCTCAATTTTTCATTTTTTATAAATATAAATATTCCATTGCCGGCGAGCCTCCCATGGCCGGCGAGCTCTTCAGATCTGGTCAGATCTGCACGAACATCGTCGAGCTCCGCAATGGCCAGTCGCTCTCTTCGCCGTTGAGGTCGTCCATGCTCGTGAACCAGATCTGAACGTCGCTCTTCTCCATGGCCGGCGAGCTCTTCAGTCGTGCTCCGGCGCCGAAGCCTGTGCTCCGCCACCACCGCCTGTGCTCCAGCGTCGTCGAGTTCCGCCGCCGCTGCCGGTGATCCGAGAACCAGATCTGAGCGTGGAGAGAGTCGTCCTCTTCGTCCGTGAGAGCTTCGTGCTCCGTCGTCCGGGAGAGCTCCGTGCTCCGTCGAAGAAGAGACATCTCCGGCAAGCCATGTCTGAACCAGTCCTCCATCGAAGAACAGAGAGCTCCGTCGAGGCCATTGGCAGTGAACGGAGAGAGAGAGAGAGAGCTGGGGCGGTGGTGGCCTGACCAGCTCCGGCGTCTTCGTCGAGCTCCAAGGGCGGCGAGAAGCTCCTTCTCCTCTGCCGTCTTCGTCGACGCTCCGTCCATCGGTCTCCGTCCAACCCACCGCCGCTGTGTTGAACTGGAATAAGATCCAGATCTGAACCAGATCTGCAATTACCTTTTTCTTTTTTTATTTGAGTTTTTATGTGTGTTGATTTAGGTGTTGATTTGATTTTTTTTTTTGTTGATTTAGTTTTTTTTGTGTTACTTTGGGAGCAATTTAGACAAATTACTGTTAGGGTTTTTGGTGTTGATTTGGTTTTCTTTTTGTTGTTCTTGATTTGGGAGATAGATTTTTGTTTGAATTGAAATTTATTTGTGTGATGATGATTTTTTATTTTGATTTCTAAGTGTTCGCCGGAAGTTTTGAATTTTTTGGCGAATCTATGAATTTGCCGGCCAATCTATGAATTTTCCGGCAATATTCATGTGTGTTCTTAAACAATGAAGAAGAAGAGCAATCTCGTCATTTTAAAAAAGTTATTGATACGTGCATAGCACATGACTCACTTAAACACAAATTCTGTTAGTTTGGATAGACAGAACAACGATTGCATAGTTTATAGTAGTCGAAAGTTACAAAAAAAAAAAAATAGTTTAGAATAATAAGTTACAAAAAAGTTATAGTTCGGAGTAGTCATATGTAATTACCCCTAATTTTAGCTCTACAAGTAATAATTTTCTACGAGTTCATTTTAATATTTTTATTCTATTTTCTCGCATTACTTATGATAAATTATTATCATGTCGAGTAATATTCAAATTTAATTGTTTTTACCGAATTGATCTGAGTCCTTAATCTATAAAGAACTCGATCAAACTCTAGCCGACCCAAGCTCTGATAATTTTAAAGATTATTTTTGTTGTCTGGTTTGGTCCGGTCCGGTCTGGTCTGGTCTTGTGGAAGAAGAAGACGGACACAACACTTCCCATCTCATCTCCCTCTACTCTTTCTTGCCTTTTCTCTCCTCCCAATCACAAGGTGCTCTTCTCTTCTCACATCCCTTCACCTTTTCAGTTTCATTTCCTCTTTTCTCTATCACTTTTTTGTTCCTTTTCTATGGCGATTTCTGGGTTTGATTAAGAATCGGATTATTTTGAATTTTTGGTTAGCCAAATTTAGTGCTTGTGAATTTGTTTATACACGGATTTGACTCACGCGACCTTTTAGGATCTTAGCCTTGATTCCAATTATTTTTTGTTTTGATGCATCTATGTATAGTTGTTGAATGGGTCAATGGGTAGTTTGGATCTTTATCAAGTGTTGTAGATTACTTACTGTGATTATAAATTTTGGGATAAATTATGCTTATAGTAGCTGTAAAAGCTAAAAATGTTTAAGTTGTTGTGGTAGACCGTTGTGGATTTGTGTGGAAATCTGTCTGCTGACTCAACTTTGTTTTTCATTTGGTTCTTTTATAAGGAGTGGAGGGAAATGGGTTCTAGAGAATTCTTTTTCGGGTTTCTTTTTGGATGTTATTTGCTTACCTAGAGCATAGAGATAAACTAGAAGGAATTCGAATAGTTTCAGTGATTGTTCTCGATTTATCCATTAGTATAATGGTTGAAAATTGTTAAGTATTGAGTAAGTTTGCATGTATATAGGTGACCAATGTCATGTTTAGAAGCATGTCTATGCCTTGAACTGGTAATGGCTCTTTGTATTCTATGCATCTTTTCAGGAAGTGGTCTGATGTATAAAATTAATATAATGACAGTGTCATGCATTTAAGCATATCATTGTAGTTTGATGTTTACCGGGATAAGATGTGCTCCGTGTGCAAAATAGAAACTATTATGAGTTTTGCAATGCCTGTCTAAAGTTTTCCACTATAGCTTCTATTTGATTCCTTTTTTTTTTCTTTTTCTTTTCTCGTATTAGAGTTTGAAGTTGTAATAGCTGATTCAGTGATTCTTAACCGTGGGGAGAAGGTGATGGCGGAGGGGAATGACATTGACTTGTCAACTTCTAAGTCTCAGCTAAACCAATCCCGTGATAGTTGGAAACAAGAGATGGAACAACGGCAATCCCAAGTGGATGTATTGCAAGCCAAGCTTATGGAGATGAAAGCTTGTATACAGGGATCTGAGAAAGATACAAAGGAGTTGGAGGTTCTCTGGCGAAGAACCAAAGCTACTGCGACATTACTAACCTACTTGAAAGCAAAAGCAAGAGTCTTGGCTATTCCCGACTTAGCCCATAAATCTTGTGGAATCAAAGAGCTAGAAGGAGTAGGGCTGGTTGACAGAGATGGCTCACCATTATCTACTTGGTCCAAGGAGATTGATCTTTCTTCATTCGATAGTCCAAATATAGAATCTTGGATTGGAATCGGTAAGCAACATGGTACCTTTGATATACATGATGGCCTTTATATTGGTGAACTACTCAAGTCTGTTCAGATGGTCTCGGATGTAATGGAGACTCTTGTTAAGAGGGTTATAATGGCAGAATCTGAAACTGTAATGGAAAAGGAGAAGGTGAGTTTAGGTCAAGAGGAAATTAAAAAGAAGGCGGTCCAAATTGAGAATATGTCTTTAAAGTTAGAGGACATGGAAAAGTTTGCTCTTGACACCAATAGTATTCTGAGTGAAATGCGACAGCGGGTTGAGGATTTGGTTGAAGAAACGTCTAGGCAGAGGCAAAGAGCTGCAGACAATGAACAAGATCTTTGTCGTGTGAAGCGGGACTTTGAATCTTTGAAATCCTATGTTAGCAGTCTCATTGGAGTCAGAGAAACACTTATATCATCAGAGAAACAATTTCAAACTATTGAGGTGCTTTTTGAACGGTTAGTTTGCTTACCAACTATGCTTCCAAAAGACCTATAGAGAAAGTAACACTAAGAATTATAAGTGGCTTTGTTAGACTTAAAATTATTTTTAGAGTAAATTAATTGCTTGACCGTACTAATCATGCTAATTGAATTTGAATCGAGTGTTTGTTCCTAGCATTTTGCATAACCAAGCACAGTCTAATAAAGCTTCTAGTCTCATAGTCCATGCAGGCAGTTTTGCAACTAGTTTTATTTGTTCTATTTCTTAATGATGTGATTAATTAGTCATTCTACAAATAAAGGTTTGTTGGGGCCTGCTATTTGTTCTATTGAAGAGTTGTATATTTGGTTGACTTCATAATTATGCAACTTTATTGACTAATTATCGAATGAAGTAGTTGCATATACTGATGTGGTTCAAATAGCTGTTGACCTTTGTTCTTGGGGAGTGACTCCATTTTTAAAATGGCTCTTGAATCATGAAATATTTCAATTGACCGGAATGAGTAGGTTTACACAATCCAAAACCAAAATGGACTGGTGGTTATTAGAGTCTTAGAAGTTTATACGTTTCTTTATTAGTTGGGATAGCAATCTCAGTTCTGTACACATCTAGTGACTTGAGTGCTCATTATTTGATCCTTATTTCGTTCGAAACTCTGGTGCTGTTTTCTTTGTGTGAAAATCACTACTTTTACGTACTAGTTTATCGTTCAATTGTATGTTGTGATGCAGTCTAGCTGTGAAGACTACACAGTTGGAGGGTGAGAAAAAGCAGAAGGAGGTGGAAGTTGAGAAACTTATGGAAGAGAATGTTAGGTTGAGTGCTCTTCTGGACAAGAAAGAGGCGCAGCTTGTGGCGATGAACGAGCAATGCAAATTCATGGCCCTGAGTTCTTCATACATCTAATTACTACAGAGCTTGCCCAGATCTTATCTTTGTAATGTATTAGTATTTGTGAAGAAATGCAAAGAAGTGGACTTTGATGGTGCCCTGTAGTTGTGCAGTTGGGTCAGTTGAACCCAGAAAATAAGAAATGCAGACTTGATGTATCATCAGAAAAATGTTTCTACATTTTTTTATTTTTATTTTGTTGTTTTATAAGCTTATTCAAAATACGCCTAAAATATGGATCGATATTTGGGCTTCACGTTGCTTGCATGACCATCTGCAAACGGGTCGGAGACCACATGAGAGGCAACATAAACGGGACTAAGGCTTGGATAAACGTCAACTCTGATATAATGTTAAATTTGAATAAGGGGTTACAATATAATGACTTGAGCTTCCTCATACTAAAATGTCAACTTTGCTAATAGGGTTTGGATTCCACCATTATATATAGCATTTTCATTTTATATTTATCCTATGCAGGGTTTGGATTCCACCACCATTGTATGGATAGATAATCACAACAACAACAACAACAAAAGGCAAATTAAAGCATGTATGTTGATGGAATATGTACCTGTCATTTGAGCATATAGAAGAAGCATATACAAATACAATGACAATACATACATATGAAGAAAACTATACATAACATTGTCCTTCTCATTTCTTTTCCCCTCCAAAGCCATTTTGATCCTTCTGTTGTTGTTATCACCCAAGACACAACCACCTCTTGTGACCCTAGTAAATCAATGTTAACAAAGTTATTGTAAATGTGGAAAATTATAAAACGAAAAAAATTTCAATATCGTCTTAATCTTTTTCATATGGACTCAATTTGGTACCTGGAACTTTTTTTTGATAACTAAAATTAGTCATTGAACTTTCAAATATGGATAAAATAGTTGTCATTTTCGTCAGCTTCTCCGTGAAACGATTTGACGTGAAATTAAAAATATATTAGATAATTATTTTGCTGACGGGCGAATCATTTAATGCAACTGGACAATCATGTGAGTAATTTACACGTCATACTATTTGATGGAGAAACATGCAGCAATAACCACTTTGTGACCAAATTTGAAAGTTAAAGACCTAGAAACTAATAAAATGAATTGGAGGGAGAGTACCTTTGTTAAAGACCACCATGAACTTTCTCATAGGTTCTGAACTTTGTTTTGCTTAAAATGACTCATGAATTTACAAATATAGACTCAAAATAGTCATTTTCGTCATGACGTGAATTTATAATATATTAAACAATCAAGTGATGGTCACACAAGTCATTTAGTACAATTGAACCATTACGTGGGTTATTTTCACGTCAGGCCACTTAACAGACAAACTAACAAAAACTGACGACAAGAACCATTTAGATCCGAATTTGAAAGTTGAACAACCTAGAAAACAATAAATTGAAAAGAGTGAAAGAGAATACCTTTGTGTTGGTATTCTTTTTATTGGAAGCAACAGAATGGGTTCTATTAGGAGGAGCAATAGTTGCTGTGTTCTTTTCGTCTCTAGCTTTTTGGAAAATAACAGTGAATCCTTCAGCAGAGGCTGGATTGTTCACATCCCATTCACCGAATTTTGGCAATGCTCTGCCACCTCCTCCTATATCCTTATTATCTTGCTGTAAAACACCACATTAATAAAGCATTGTTCATTACAAAAATATACTCGCAATCTGTAACAGAAATTTCAGTCATAAATCTGCAGATTTCAATCACAACACCTAATTTGTAACGGAACTGCATATTTCTATCACGTTTTGACAACAACAAAAAAAAGATCCGTCACAAATTTGTGTCTGTGTTATAAAATATGATTTTTGTCACAAAGAAAATAATTACCGATGCCATAACAGATATGGTAGATTCGAATTGCTGTGATTGGGATGTTGGGGAAAAGAAATGAGGAAGAGACAAATTAATTAATTAAAATGAGAAAGAACATAGAGGCATTTGGGAGATGCAAGAGAGAAGAGAAGAGAAGAGGAGATTTAAATATGGATTGGTAGTTTCTTGTCCTAAACTTGACCGTTATTCTCGCGCCATAATGTAACTATTATTTCTCAATTTTTGTTCAAATTTGGAGTCTTTCAACTAACTTTGTTTTGGTCTTTCTCGTTACACTGAATCTGATATCTAATGGTTGATGAATTTACTAGAGCTATTTCAGGTTTTATTGTTGATGAAACTTTCTAAATGTCGTGTTCTTGAATTAAATATACATACATTCCACCTCTGAGTATTGCTTTAGTCTCCACACACACATTATCAGTCGAGCAATGCTATATGCACAAAATTTTGTACAAAATTAGTTTTACAAAATGATGTGTTAATAGATGGGATATAACACATCAAATATGATGTTGGTGACTTGGCCGAATCACAACGCACCACATGAGCAGTAAGTCTAATAAACCGGGCGCTCTGCGCCAGAAATTCATGGGAGGGTAGTGATATCATGTGTCTGGTTGTTATTCGTTAAAATTAATTTTATACTACAAAAATACGAAAAACATGTTTGCTACGTAGATTGCCACATCATTTTGTATAGAAAAGTTTGTACAAAATTTGGGATGTTTAGCATTTTTCTTATCAGAATATACCGTTGAAAAGATAGGACATAGAAGAACGCAGCTAAACAAAACTTCAAGCGTATGACAATCTATGAGCTCTTCAAAGTTGTTATTATGACCTTTTTCGGCCAAGATATGTGATTGTATGAATCCCTTTACAAATGGAGTCCCCGGGAAATTTTTTGGGATGAAACGAGCACATCTCCGAATGTTAGTACGTTCATATTAAAGACGTGTGAACTTAACAATAGGACCCAAGTGTGCATCCTACTTAGCATATAGCCTAAAACAAGTCATTCTATTGTAAAACAAACAATTTTACTAAAGTGACCGCCAAAGACTTCCAATCTAGCGTTGGAAAGATAAAACAAAGAGGAACACAAAAAATGAAATTTTCCAACGTACAATTATCGTACGGCCTCATTTTTAAGGCATTTTCCAGCCACAATTTGAGAAGTAACTATCATTGCAAACATTACAATAAGGTGTCACTAGAGTTGCTATCTCAAAAAGAAATTGTTCAAATAGGAAACTTGTGAAGACAACTTACACTTTTTAGTTAGAGCTAATTTGTCACAAGTTTCCTGTCACAAGATGTACCTGTTGAAATGAAAATTCTCGAGCATTTGCTTGTTGTTAGTGGAGGAGAAAAATGTCATTTCTAGTTTTTGAATATGAAGAAAATGATGTAATTTATAACAATTGTATCATTCATTACATGTTAATTCTAGGATCCAAAAACAAAACACAAAAAATGATTTTACAGTCTCTACAGTAGCAAGGCATGGGCATGGAAAAATCAGGTCTCCACATTGGCTTTGTTTCCAGCAAGAATGAGGGAAATCTCCAGCCCGCGGCTAAAAGCTTGGTTAAAGAGAAGGCGAGACTGGAATGTGGAAATGAATGGGAACCACGATAACACTGCTATAGGAGCAAAGATGAGCATGCCCATCCCAGCATCATACATTCTTGCAAATTCCCGCACCGAGTCCCACAAGCCTAGACTCCTGATTAACTTCTTCCATGTGATAGCAATCTGTTTCAGCACAATTACAGTATTCAGTATCCAAAAATATAAGATTGTCAGTAAAGGTAACTCAATCCGGACATTTCCATGCTGAATATAGGTTTCATTGGTTCATGTCTATGTTGTGCGTACAGTTCATGCTTTAAGAACTAGGTAACATTACAAAATTCAAAATACGGGAGGGATCTACATCATGGTAGATGAAGGATTATCCCAATGCCTACTCCAGTCAATGGAGCAAATCGAAAGTCTTAGACAGGGAGGTGAAAGAACGAGCTTTCAAGCATGATAAGGCTACTAAAGAGGCTTCACAGTTGTATGCGGAATCTAGAAAGTGACCTACACTAGTTGCATTGCTTTTTCTAAGCTATTGTGATGCCTCATTCCAACAGTTTGCATCAGTCAAAAGAACATGTCATTACGAGCTCCCGTGAAATGTTTCAGGTAGCGTTTGGATTAGTGATTTTTTTATCAGGAAAAGGAATCAAGAATGGTGATGAGAATGAGATTCCTATTCTTCAAGTTTGGGTTCACACTTTTTAGCCATGAAAATGTCAATGGCTTTAGAACGGGCAACTCATTCCCATTTGAATTCTTGATTCTCAATCCCATTACGAAATCTCTAAATCCAGAACACTATCTTAGGAGAGAAGTTGATCATAACATTTGTTTTCCTTTACACACTAATCCAAAATAAATGCACTTTTAGGCAGAAAATAAAAAATCTCATAAGTTTTCATATTCTATAAAAACTTACACATAGAATGGCCCATCCAGTAGGAAGAAATGCGAGGATGCTTGCAAATAGGTCGGGAATTGATAGTTTAGTGAAAGCAACAACTAGAGCAATGGCTGCCACAATACCTAATGATACGATTCCCTGCATAAATCGCATTACTAGCTGGAAGCTTGTAGATCTTTTAGGACTGTAGGTAAAGATCTGCAATGCAATGGAGACATGGTGGAATAGGAGATTAGTTCCAGACAAAAATCAAGCTTGATTGGGGAAGGGAACAAATAACTTATACAAGAATTGATACAAACCTGAAATACCAAAACAATGCCAACCAATACAATCCACGAGAAGCCATAAAGCTATACAACAAAAAATGGCAGTCAGATTCAAGAACCATCAAATCATGAGCCCAAAATGGCTCACAATCAGTTATTATCGAATGAAACAC
>JAYMTH010001381.1:0-15236 GCA_036897465.1 Pelargonium australe | reverse complement strand
TTTTGTTTGAATTCACTTCTGATTGTTTGTGAAGTAAAATGTCATTTTATATGTATCAGTGAGATGGTAATATTTTGATTAACTATTTCTTCATATTTGAGTCATGACGTGTACTCAATTTTTCTTCTGCATTCTGTAGCATTGTCAAAATTTTATGGAGTTTGTGTATTATAGATTGAGGTCATCTTAGAAAAATTACATATGTTAAGTCAGCATGATTTAATTGTTTTCATTCTACTGGATCTGGTGTTTATTATTGGAGGTTTCCTGTAAAGAAAATTGATTGAACAGTGAGATCACAGGACTCACACTCAAGTCTTAGATTGGTGCTACCAGTTTATGTTGAAAAGGAATCAGAATTTTAGTTCTGTTGTAGTGTTGTACACAACTATAGAAGCATACAAAAATTACCCTGCATTTAATTTATGTAAAATCTGCAGGAGCAACATATGACTTAGACATGGTTGGCACTCCTACATCTGTTGTTTTTTCGTTATAAGACCATTAGGTTTGTTCATTTTTTCCAAGAATTATGTTTTCATTGATGTAATTGAACTGGAAACTATAGATTTGTTTTCCCAACCTGTAATTTTCAGTAGTTGCTATTGATTCGGTGTGCTTTTAAGGTTAGTAGATTATTCACTCACAAGATACACTTTCTATTGTAGGTCGCGTTCAGCTGTTGCTCCTTTAGAGAGACTAAAGATTTTGCTCCAGGTATTTTTTTCATTTCGAATGTTGGAGATTGCTTCTTATCTTTATTTCATACTGTTTTGAATTCTTCTTTCTAGTGACAAGTCATTCTTTTCTTCTTTTTTGCGTGCATATGATGAAGAGTATTCTGTTATGCATATGCTGAATGTTTTTTTATTCTCAGTATACTATCTGTTAGTTTGGTTGGACTTACCAAGATTTTGTCTTGCCATATGCAGGTCCAGAATCCTCATAATATAAAATACAATGGAACAATTCAGGGCTTGAAATACATATGGAGAACTGAAGGTCTCAGAGGAATGTTCAAAGGCAATGGCACTAATTGTGCTCGTATTGTTCCAAATTCAGCTGTCAAGTTCTTTAGCTACGAGCAAGCATCCATGTATGCCTTGGTCCTTTCATTTTTTTTTTCCAAATGTTGTCTACCATAGATTTCTATTGACATAGCTATGAGAGCATTATGCAGGTTTTAGTATTTTTTAAATAGTGACTTTATTTGGTGATATGCTAAATTATTTTCTTCATTTCTGTCCTTTCTTTTAACAGGGGTATCTTATGGCTTTACCGTCAGAAACCTGGAAATGGTATGGCCATCTCTTTTCTCCCTTTAACCTGATTTTCATATTTTATTTGGATGTTTTTGGTGGTTATATGCTATGCATGATTTTGAAGTAAATAAAGAGCATATTGGAATTGGATTGTTATTGTGGGGGTGAATCTTTCTATTTTATGTTTTACTTTTGATATTTAGTCAATGATTCTGCATCACATTGGTCATGTGAGCTTTTTTGGTTGGAATCCTTAAAATGCTGAGTTAGTGTCTTTTGGAGTAGAATCTGACAATTTGTAAGGTTAATGTTGTTTATTATGTGTTACTGCAGTTTAATTGATCAATGTACATACGAGAGACAGAATTTATATTTTTGACATTGAATGACTGATTACATGTCAATTGTTTTCAATTATGATGCAGAGGATGCTCAACTCTCTCCTCTTTTACGCCTTGGAGCTGGTGCATGTGCTGGAATTATTGCCATGTCAGCAACTTACCCAATGGATTTGGTACGAGGTCGGTTGACTGTCCAGGTATGCCTTGGTGTTTAATTGGTTCTGAAATTTTTGCAGAGAGCATGTGCTGCCATTTATCTTATTGTTGCACTGTAATAATTTTACTTATTTTACATTAATTTTCAGACGGAGAATTCTCCCCAGCAGTACAGAGGAATCTACCATGCTCTTACATCTGTCCTTCGACAAGAAGGCCCACGAGCTTTGTATAAAGGCTGGCTACCTTCTGTCATAGGAGTCGTAAGTAAAATATTTTTGCCGATTAAGTACTCACTTGTTACGCTCTGTTTGTGATGGGACAGAACTGTGGTTTCCGCTTAATTTGGTCTTGTCTTGCTCCATCTTATGTTTTGTATTTCACGGTTTTGTTAGGTGCCGTATGTTGGTCTCAACTTCGCTGTGTATGAATCTTTGAAAGACTGGGTGCTAAAAACCAACCCATTTGGACTAGTTGAGGACAACGAGTTGACCGTGACAACAAGACTTGCGTGTGGAGCTGCTGCTGGAACTGTTGGCCAGACCGTTGCATACCCGCTCGATGTTATCCGACGAAGAATGCAGATGGTGGGCTGGAAAGGTGCTGCTTCAGTTGTCGCTGGCGAGGGGAACAACACACGCCTGGAATATAGTGGTATGGTTGATGCCTTCAGAAAAACAGTTCGGTACGAAGGATTTGGAGCGCTGTACAAGGGTTTGGTCCCCAATTCAGTGAAGGTCAGTATATTATTGGTTTTTGCCATATCTTTACAGAGTAGATATGTATTTGTTTAAATCTTTCTGCACCCACTAAACTGTTCAACTGCACAAGTTTTAGCATTCGAACTTTTGCTGTTGCTTACACCCCTGAACTAGTAAAAAGTGCTTTTGCCCCCTGAAAACCGGTCGAGGAGAGTTATGTACTAGTGAAATGATATTTTTGCCCCTCATTTCACACTAAATTTAAATTAAGTCGCATGACTAAAACAATCTTAAAATGAATAAAATTCATTATGTACTCGTGAAATGACATTTTACCCCTCATTTCACACTAAATTTGAATTAAGTTGCGTGACTAACGATATAAAATGAAAATTCATTATTTTGTTCGATATAAGTCATGTGTTGATATCAAGCAACTTTTTAGATGAACTTTGAGTGATTTTGTGTCGATTTTCGAGAGGAATGTGACAGTGACTTCAACTTATTAAGAGATGCATTTGTCATTTTCGTTATTTTTTAGTTTTTGGTTCGCTAGAGAGGAAACCATAGTTTCTTAAATATGTAGAAGTTTTTTTCATTAAAAGCAGTACATACCTGGAGGGTCATTTTCAAATATTGGAACAGTCCAATGGGTGTAAATAGATTTTAACCATAAGTATAAAGTCGTTTCATCAACAATTTAACACTATTGTTTTTTCTTTAGGTGGTTCCATCTATAGCCATTGCCTTTGTGTCGTACGAGGTGGTGAAGGACATTCTCGGCGTTGAGATGAGGATATCTGACTGAAGAAAATAGCTACTTCTCAAATCTATTTGTCGGACTTTTGTGCTTATTTTTCAGAGCAGTAGGAATTGGACGCTAGAAGGTATAATTTGGGGATTTTATTTTACCGAGGTATGGGTAAATTTAGGAACCTCTTATATTAGCCCGCATTGATATATCTATCTATCCCACCCGCGTAATCTCTTCTCAGTGTTGCTATCCAAACCCGCCCTTTAGGCTTTAGCTTTCTGATTCATATTATGCTTATGCCAATAAGTGATCCTTAGGAAATGAAATGATGATGCACCGGTTGCTGCATCATAATATGTTTTTTTTCAGGAGAATTTGTTAAATCTCATTTCCCAGTTCCGTCTGTGGTAACTCGTTTATTAAATAGAATTTCCACACCTTACTAAAGTATTTGGGGTTTTCCCCCTATCTATGTATTCAAGAAAGCTTGTTGGTTTGCGATTTTGATCGGTTTTTGTGTGCACATGCTTTTTGTTGATTCCTTGCGCATGTGTTTCAGCTAGACTATTCATGGAAAACGTTTCGTGTTGGTCTCGCATATGCTCATTCTGTTTTGAATTGGTATATTCAGTTTGGTCATTAACAATGTTATTTTGTTTCGAATTGGTATGATCAGTTCAAAAATGGAATGTTGCCATCTAATTAGGTTGATGTGTTAATTTTTTCTAGAATTATTGTATTTGTTATGTTGATCACATGTTGCTTAAATTATCTACATTTGTTGAGTGGGATAAATTTGGAACAAAATGGTATAATGTAATAATTGGTTGTGAATTATGTCACGTCATTTGTTCACATTAATATATATATATTTTTTATATTGTAAATTTCCATGTTAGCCCAGTTTGAAGACAATGTTAAGGTCCTGAAATAATTGGTTGGCATGCACTTTTGCTTATCTGTTTGTATTGGTCATTGGAACTTGAAAATTGTATTTGTTTTTACAGTGTTGTAAGAAAAGTAAAAATTTCAGAAAAAACTATACGAGTCCTTTATTTTCTTGTTGAGAATAAATAAGTGGCATATTTTTTTTCAGCTTATTGCAAAGCATCAATCACGACGATAATAATGAAAGAATGCACATAAACTTAAGTCAAGACACAAAGCGAGGCAAACTTAAGTAGATGTGGATTCAACTTAATCGACTTTATATGCCAGTTAACTCAACTTGATTATTAACTCCATCTCCATCGTGTAATTTTGAATCAAATTATTCAAATGTGCTAATTTGATAGTAAGTCAAATTTGCAACATTTTGCACGCAAGACACTGGTCCGATTCGTGGCCTGAGCAAACCCGCACCCTGTATCATGCAGGGTCCCAAACTCGAATTGCCATCTGTACTGGTTAGAAATAAGATTTTACACAACGCCATGAGACCAAAGAAACTTCAACCAATTACCTAAATGGTACTATATTATATCAACAAAGACACAGACCTGCCATTTTCAGAAAAAAAATTGAACTAATAAAAAATATTCAACACTTAAAGATCAAAATGGACAGTAATGAAGAAGATATAAAGTAGGAACTTATCAGTTTGCTGTTTGCCTTGTCGCAGGCATTCTGGAGGAGATCACTTGCTTCAGATCATCGTAGCGACCGCGATGATAATCTATCCATATGCATAGCTGCCTAATTGCCTCCTTTTTCTCCTCCCCGATTCCCGACAAGCCCTCGTCTTTTTCTTTCATCGACCTCTCCAATTCTTGCACCTTGTTCTTGATTTGGTTCACGGATTTGATCAAGCTCTCCTTCTCTCTTTCTTCTTCACACGCCTTTGCTTTTAGCTTCTCCACCTTCCCTTCCAATGCCAGTTCATGTTCTTTGGCCGTTTGCAGTTGTGCTGAAACCCAGGATTTCACAATCTTAACCTCTTCTGTGATTTGTGAAATGCGGGTTTCGTAGCTTCCACATTGCTCTTCGAAGTTTTGGAACATGGTTTCTAGATCGGACAATGTGGAGTTTACCTTCTCTGAAATGTGTGTGATCGTGTTGCGATGAGCTTGATTGGTGGCGGTGATTGTTTGGGACAATGTAGCGATCTTATCTTCGAGGATTTCCTGTTCTTGCTGGAACTTTGCTTCCGCGAGTCTGAAGCTCTCTTCCTTTTCGGTTAGTAACTGATCTGTGACCCGAAGCTTCTGGTTTGACAAGCGGAGTTTGACTTCAATTGTGCGAACATTTTCGATCGAAGAGTGGAGTTCGTCTTCTTTTACTTCTAGATCTCTTTTGAGCTCTTCGATGGTTTCTTCCAGTTCTGCTACCATCTCATTCTTAGCTCCTACGTTCTTGTGGAAATCTTCCGTCATTTCTTTGATCTTCCTCTCTGCAACTTCGAGATTCGCATTGCATTCCCGAAACCAGCTCTCGACTTGTTTATACTCTTCCTCTAACTTGTTCTTCGCCGCCTCCTGCTCTTTCTGTATTCTTTGTTGTTCCGAGATACGGTTTGTCAACTCAGTCTTTTGGTTCTCCATTTCGGTCAAGCTTTCTGAAAATTCATGCTTCGCTCTATCAAGTTGCAGTCCCATTTCGGCTTTCTGGCTCTGTAAAAGCTCCAGTTCCTGTTGCAATGCATTGACCTGATCCATTAAGCCCTTTACTTGAGTTGATGCTTTGTCGCTTTTACTCAACATTTGTTCTTCGAGTTCTTGCTTATGGGCACGCAAAGAATCAATCTCCGCTGACAAATTGTTGACCTGGGCCGTCAAGTCTTCAATTCTAGATTGCAACTCATGTTCAACGGTTTCTCTGTCTTTCAATATTGTTTCAAGTTCTGAAACTCGGACTTGTAGTCCTAAATTCTCTTCTCCCAACTGCTTTGCTTCGGTTGTTTTACTCTCAATCTGAGCTTCCATATCGCTTTTCAGGGTTCTCGATGATTCCAGCTCCAGCTCCAAATCGGTCACCTGAGACTCCAATCCCTTTATTTTAGCAGATAACTTGTCCTCGAGAACCCGATGACTCTCTGATAAAGCCAAAAGCTCCCTCTCTCTTTCTTCCAATCTCTCGGCTAACTGATTTGAATCGGTACTAACTTTTTGCATCGCATTCTGCGCCTCCTCTTTCTCATTTGAAAGTTCAGATATTCTCAAAGTTAGAGATTTCATTTCTTCCTCGTTAGCTTCTAGTTTGTTGACTAAATCAGCGACGTGCTGATTGGAAGATTCTAGTAGTTGCTGCATATTAGAAAGCTCTCCTCTAGCCGCTTCTAGTTCGAGCCCGAGAGTTGTCTTTTCATCTTTGAGACGATCAACCACAGCTTTTACGCCTTCTAATCTTTGATTTAGTTCAGCTTCCGTCTTGCTAGCAGCATCCAGTTTTTCTTTCAGTTCTTCAGTGTCTGCCAAAACTTTTGATTTCTCATCAGCTGACCGGTTGGCTTCAATCTTCAAATCCGCAATAATTTTTTCTGCTTCTTGAATCTTGCTCAAAGCTGTTAGATATTCTGAATTCAAAGCTTCCTTTTCTTCTCTTGTAGCAATCAGCTCCTTCTTCAGGTCAGCAACTTCGACCTTCGCAGTTTCGAGTTCTTGCTTCAAGCCATCCGTGATTGTCTGAAAATCACTTTCCAGCTGCCCGTTCTTTTTGCCTTCATTCTTTGAAGAATAATCTGAATCCGAGTCTGAACTAGACGAAGAAAAGGTTTCCTTATCTTTTTTACCGTGAACTTTTTTCCTCAACTCACCAGTGAGATGATCGTACTGTGCATAGAGGGATTGGTACTGCTTGTGAAAATCTTCAATCAACTCAAGAAGTGGTTCACTTTTGGAGTTTCCGTCTGGAATTCCATCATCTTCCTGCAGATTTTGATCCTTGATAAGCTTTAAGATCCTTTTCACTTTGTCCTCAACTTCTGCAAGAATACGGAAATTCTTGAATAACACATTTTCAAAGTTGTGTATGAAGTTTCAGATCAAAGTTCTTTTTGATGGAGAGATTTACCTATTTTAGTTCCTTTCAGCTCTTCATCTTTTTCTGGATCAATGTGGCTTCCAAACAAGGACTTTATCGACTCCCTGAACCGGTGCTTTGTCATCTGTCCTTTAGATTTTCAGTCGGCTTGCACCTTCTGAAACATGCATCAACAATCAACATATAGGAGCAACCGTTATGAACTCATGAACTTTAAGGTTAAAAAGTGAGAATGCACATGGTACAAAAGAAAATGTGGCTTCCATGATGCACAATTTAATAGTGATTTGCATAGGGGTTTAACTTGTATCCCAAGAGCCAACATTTGCACTAAATTCTCCAATCAAATCCTAATTTATTAGTATCCCAATAGATAATCCGGTGAGCTATCCATTAGAAATAATAACAACCAGTCTGATAAGATCAGACCTGTTCCCACTTCCCAGAGACCAAGAATATTAATCTGCAAGGTAAAAATATGCAAAATCTCTCCAATTGATGATGTTAGAAACCAATGTACTGGTTACAAATGGATTATGTTGTTTGAATGGTCCCGTGGAACCAAGTTGGAGCGATTACTGATGATGAGACCAACACGAGGGATTTCATATGGGAATGCAATATCACAATGATGGGCACATTATTTAATTTTAGAATTCCGAGTATATAGCCAGGAGACCTAGATATGTACCGGGATTCAAAAATTCTAATTACTGAACTAAGGGCATTTCGGGCATCTACACCTAACAAAATCTAAACAGCTGAATTTTGAAAGTTCAATTAAAAGTTTGGCTCAAAAGTACAATAAAAAGTTTGGTTCATGAATCATCGTGGTAAAACTATAACCGGTAAAGTAGATGAAATGGTCCACTGGTCCCAACCTATATCCTTTGTAAATAGCATCTTAATTTATTGTTGGCAAGTGCCAAGTCCCTTGCTGTAAGCACTAGTCAAAGACATTCATGGCGTGTGTGTATTAGCCAAACTGCTTATAGAACTCTCAAAAGGAAAGAAAAACCCCATTAAAATAAATAAAAAAGATGATAACAACCAAAGTTCATGGCCCAGGACTTCAAGATTCAGCTGAAATAATAGCTATACTCACTTTTCATGGCCAAATATAAGAAAAGTTGAAATAATAGCTGTCATAATAGCGGGTGGGATCCAGAATATTGGATCAAATTCACTCTCTTAGGTTTCACAATACAATCTAGAGATCACTAAAGAAGCTTAAATTTCAACAGAACCCCCAAAAAAAGACAGCTATTAGTTCCAGAGAAAAGTGAGCTGTTCTAACTTCTTCTTATAAAGAAAAAAGGCTACACAATTATTGCTTTTATGAATCAGAAACTTCAACAACAAAATCTGAACCAACAAATTGAAAAATAAATAAATAAGAACACAGGCCATACTATTTAATTTAAATTTGGAGAGCACTAAAAGATGGTGAACTTTTTTCAGTTATCTAAATATTCAGGACACTCACCTGAACCAATTTCCTGATTTCAGATTTGCTTTTTGCTGTCTCCTTCAAAATTCTTTTAGGACCACACAGATACCAACTCAAATTCCGAATCAAGCTGCTACAATACAGATAAAATTGAATTTACAAACAGAAACAGAGAGATTTAATTCAATAAAAAAATCAACAATAAAATTCTGTTAAGAATTTTTCATTGCCAGACAATATAATCCGATTCAAACGGAGTTTCCACCAAAATTTAGGGGAAGAAAATGAAATTCTACTGCTAATTAGATCTCAAAATAACAAAAATTCTGGAAAACATAGCTTTCTGATTATATTTGCACAGAAACATCATAAACAAACAGCACCAAAACTCAAAAGAACTACTGAGCGCTTTCATGCAAAGTCGAACTCGATCAGCTTAGTTCCGACAAAATTTAGGGTAAGAAATTGAAACTCTACTGCTTAAATTAGATCTCGATTACAACAAAATTCTGGATAAGAATTTTTCGATTACAAAAAAACTCTGGAGCGCATTCATGCAAATTCGAACTCGATAAGCTCAGTTCCAGTCTCGAAACTTGATCTACTCAAATCAAATAGTAGATACAAAGAATCAGAGAATTCTCCTGGAAACGATCGAACTCTAATAGTAATAACTTAACGAACACCTCTTAATATCAAAATTACATGTGTGAAAGAAGCAGAAGAAGAGAACGTCAATACTCCATGAACGACCAGAACGTCAGAAACAGAGAGATTTGATTCTTAAAATTACAGCAACAATAAAATTCGGCTTTGAACTTTTTCGCCGGACGATAAAATTCAATTCTAGCGAAGTTTCCACCAAGAATTAGGGGAAGAAATTGAAATTTTACTGCACAAATTAGATCTCTATAGCAAAAAAAATCCAGAAAACAAAAATTTCAAGCATATTTGCAGAGACATCGTAAGCACACAGCAACAGAACTCAAAAGAACAACCGAGCGCATTCATGCAAATTCGAACCCGATCAGTATAGCTCCACTTTCGCAACTACTTGATCTACTCAGAATCAAAGTCTAGAGCCAGAGAATCAGAAAATTCTCCAACAAACAATAAAACTCTGAAAACTTAACAAACACACCGCAGTATCGAAATCACAGGTGAAGAAGCAGAAGAAGAATAGAGCATCAAAAACTCCATGAACGATCAGAATTCAAAAGCTCACCTACAAGTCAGAGCTCGAAAACTTCACATCTCCGAATCAGCAACCTCGAAGACGACGCAGATACAGGTAGACGAAGAGAGCTTCATAGAGAGAGAAATGAATATTTTTATTTTATTTAATTTTATTTATTTATTGGATTCGAGCGCTCAAAGCGATCAGAGCACAGCATTTGTAGCTTCAATTTTCAGGAGATGGAATCTTTGGAGCTTCCTCGAATTAAAACTACCCTCGTTTTCCGCATTTATTACCTTAAATGCCACTCAACGCGGAGGCACAAACGTGGAACTCACAGGTTCGGGACCTCTTTCAGTACAAATTCTCGTGAGTCTCGCGAGTTATCAACCGTTTCGTTAATGATAAAAAAAGCGGGGGAGGGTAGTTTGGTAATTTAATCAGGTGGTGATGGGACCCACTACGAAGGATCGTTTTTCCCGCGCTGTCGTGGCTTGTTTTGTTCGTACATGTGTTGGTTTGAATTTGGTGTAGTGAACTGCAGGAATATTTTCCAGCATTTCAGGTAGAAAAATGTTTTATTTTGTTTGATTTTTTTTTTCAGCAGCTTGAATTTGATTCTTTAATTATGTTATTATTATTTTTATATTGGTCTAATTCGTATTAAATTAGGCTGATATTAAAATCATATGATGCCAAATTTAGCTGAAGTTAAGAATAAGATTATTTCAAAATTTTGTACGTATAATTTTCTGACAAAATTGAAAATTTTTGATGTGATGATCATGTCTCTTAATTATAAAATCGGTCGCATTAATAAATTTTGTTTATTTAAATGTTGTGTGATCGTCACTCTAAATAGAAAAATTGACACAATAGACAATAATTGCGTGACTAATTGAAAATTAAAATATCATAGTTTGCTATTTAAATCGAAACAAAATTAATAATTATGTTCCAAATGAAAAGAGTGTGAATTGTCATAAATGTTATATAGTCTCTTCCCTTACTTGTCAAGTAGCTATTGTTGATTTTTGATTTACCGTTATAGAATGTGATTATTAGACTTTAACTTAAGATTTTGAAACACTTTATTGTACTTGCATTTGTCCAGGTGGAGCATTAATTTGATTTCAATGTTCTATAATCAAGTAACTTGGAGCATTAAGAGAAGTAACCAAGACCATTTAGGCGTTGCTTTACCTCAGATTCCATTCACATAGGGAAATTATAAAAATAAAAATAATGTGCAATCTTAATTCATATATAAATCTATAATAAAAAAAAATAAGTACTATTTTCTCGTCCTTATGTTATTCAAGTTTTCATAAATTAATTTTATCAACAAGAGATTGACACATGGACAAAAAAATTATACAATTGTAAAAATTGTAAGACAAAACGTTTAAAATAAAGCATCCAAATTCGAGTCAACGAGTCTTATACGATACAAGAGTTAAAAGAAAGAACTTAAGAAAGCTATAGTCTCGTGCTTTAACACGTGGACAAGAATATAAATTTGACAATTTGTGTAAAGTTGACAAATTAATAAGACCCACAACACTGTCAAGTAAATTGTTTTTAAGTTTACAAATAAAGTAGTCTAGTACAATGTTTTTACTTGCAGATCATTTAAAGTGAACATGAATAATCTACAGTGAATCCCATGGCCAAAAAGTTATTCTAGAGAGCTTACGAAAGAAAAAGTTCCTATCTTTTTGCAAGAAAATATTAGTAACTACTATTATATGTAGTAGAGATGTAAGCTGTCATAATCAATACACCATGATTGTTCAAGGAGTTTCTTGGATGAAAAGTAAATTATGTATTGGAATCATAGCTTTTGAGGACCACAAAATCTAAACACGAACACAAACACATCATGTTCAACACGACAGTTAAACAACCTGTGTTGACTGTTGACACAAATACAACCTAACACATTCTGCATGACACGATTCTATATCTTTGGCACGACACTATCCAACACATTTTGCATGACACGATCCTGTACGCACAACACGTGTTGAGCGTATTGTCCATGTCACAATACGACTGATTAATCGTGTGCGCGTATTTTAGATGCCCAACACAAACACAACATAGTACAAAATGTGTTGGCCCAAACACGCTAATTTCACGTCGCGTAATTAAGACACAAATTGCCAGACCTAATTTTGTTCTTCAATGCCAATTTGATATTTTGATGCAACTGTAAATACTACCCAACAAAATGGTCAAAGAAACCAAGAGACATCCATTTACTTTCCACTTCAGTTCCAATACAACAGTATAGTGAGTTTGATACTAACATTTTTGCATACTTTTGCTGGTCAGTGTTCAATAATCAACAATCCTACCTGTTTTGTTTCAACAAACAGAGACAATTAAATCAAAGAACTCACCAGCACATGTCAATGTCTTCCTTGGCTTCTTCTGCTACCTCTCAACTCTGAGATAATATCTTTGAGCTGTTGCTTCTCTGTCTGGTGATGATCAATCAACAGACAAAGCTGCCTTATAGCCTCCCTCTTCTCCTCCCCAAGATACTGCAACTCCTCGTCTTTCTCTTCAATCATCAGTTCAAGTTGGCCAACATTTTTCATGAGTTTCAGTTTCTCTTCTCCTTCCGAGCTCACCTTCGCTTCGAGCTTCGCAATGTTGTCTCTCAACAAGGCCTTTTGCTCTTCCATATCTCGTAGCTCTGTGTTTAGAGTCTCTAGAGTATAACCCAGTTTTCTGATTTCCTCGCCTTTCACTTGGATCCAGTTCTTCGCCATTTGGAGCTCGTCCAACATTTTGGATGCTCGGTTCAAGTTTGTATTGCCTGCCTCGAGCTTCCCGACCATGAAGTCCAATCCCTTCATTGTGGTTTTTGCTGTCGAATGAAGCTCGCCCACCTTCTTGAGTTCAGCTTCGTATAAAGTGACTTTTGCTCGAAGCTCCTTGTTTTCTTGCTCCAATGTCTCGTGCATTAACCTGTAGTGTGCGGTGTTCTCAGCGTGTAGTTGTTCCAAAACCCGAATCCTCCTTGCTAGCAGACGGATTTTGTCTTCTGTGGTCTTGCGGAAGTTTGCTGCTAGCTCTTCCATTTTCCTCTGTACAGCCTGAGGACCACCTTTGAAATTGAATTCTTTGGTCGCTTTTTTCGTAGATTCTTCTGATTCTTTCACATTTTTGTTGAACTTGCTGAGGTTGTGACTGAACAAGCCATTTCCCGAAGATTCTTGTTTTTCTCCAGACTCCAATTTCTTTTGCAGAACCACAAGGTCTTTGTCCCTTGCTGTTATTAGTCCTTCCAATTCAAATATTCTAGCTTGCAGCTCCTCCTTTTCGTCTCTCAGCTGTGTCGTCTCGTGTTCCTTGCTCTTTATCTGCTGTTCTAGTTCATTATTTATCTTTACTGCAAGATCTTCTTTCTCCTCTATCATTGTCATTTCCTCCAGAGTCCTTGCCAATTCCTCGTTAAGAGACACTAAATGAACCAGATTTTGCGAAGCTTCTTTTGTTTTGTTCTCGAGTTGATGCTGTGATTCAGCGTTTTGGGCGCGTAGGGACTGCAATTCCTCTTTTAGAGTCTCTATCTGAATCAAACTTTCTGAAACTTCTTTATCTTTGCTCTCAATTTGCTGTTGTGATTCAGCGTTTTGGGCGCGTAGGGACTGCAACTCCTCTTGTAGAGTTTCTATCTGAATCAGATTTTCTGAAACTTCTTTTGTTCTGCTCTCGAGTTGATGCTGTGACTCGGCATTTTGGGCGCGAAGGAACTGCAACTCCTGCTGCATTACATAAACCTGGTCCGTCAAGTCCTTGACCTGAGCTGACGCTTCGCTTCTCATACATTCCATCCTTCTCTCCATGTAACTGTTCTGAACGCGTAAAACCAGCTCCTCTTGTAGATCACTGGACTGATCAGCTATTCTGTCTGCAGTTTCTGATGTTGAAACCTGTGATTCTAGCTCCTTGTTCCTGCTGTGCAAAGAATGTAGCTCAAATTTCAAGTCACTCAATTGGCTCTCTTGCTCGCTACGATGTTGCTCATGCATCATCATGAGAGCAGATAGTTCCTCTACTTTCTCGTCTGCTTGGATCCTCAACTCTTCATTGACATGCTCGGGTTCTTGCATCTCCCGCACAGCTTGACTTTGGTCCATATCCAGCGATCCTTTTCTTTGGGTACTAAAAAATTCAGTTCCTGATGTGGGTTTAATTCTTGCAGCAGGCTCTCACTTCAACTGTCTACTTCCTTCCGGGAACAAAACTCATAAGAGCCTGAGCTGGAGTTAGATAATCCTTCCTTTTCTGACACGTAAACCCGTTACTTGATTGACCTCTAGAACTTATGTAAGCTGAGTAAAATAACTAGTACTTATGGTGAAAGTACTCAAAACAGTTTAAGAAGTTTTGTCACTCTTTTTGGTAACCTCCAAGATTTTTGTCACTTTAGTTTATCTTCAGTTCTGTAAATAACACAAACAAGAGGAAACAGAAAAAATTACTCTAAAAAACGTTCGATCATTCAGCAAAATAATAGCAATAACTCAACAAGATTGCTCATTAAAAAATGCAGAGGAATGATGAGCAACAAGAGTGACCAATATACTGAAAGTTCTGATGATATATTTTCTTAGCATACATGAACATATACACGCACAAACAATGCACGTACAAGTCTACATTGCAATGGAGGGAAAAGAAAAAGAGTGCATAAATTAATGCATCGTTTTGGCATCCACATTTCACTTTTATATCAGTCAAGTAATCAACACAGAAATTATATAGAATAGACATTCACCTGTTTTTGGAACTTCAATCAAACATAAGCAAGTTGAGGTCAAGACCACGCACTCTCCGAATTCAGCAGAAAGACTGAGGAACTGAAAGTAAGAGAAACAACATAAAATTAGATGTAACTCTCAAAGTTCAACTCACAATCATACACAACAAATTGAAAACCTGAACATAACTCCTTCAGATAACTGATAATGAACAACCTTTAGCTACTATACTATCTAGATGGAGTCCAGTTAATGAATAAGATAAATGTAAGTATATACTGGACTCAGAATTATCATAGTTAAGCTCTAAAGGAACAAGTTAACTGGAAATTTTGTAGCCAGGAGCCAAAAGATATCATGGCCGCCCACAATTTGTAATTAGAAACTTGACTTAAATTTCCAAAACAATGTTCATTTTAATGCATCAAGTTGGTGGGAAGAGTCTATCATACAAAATCCCTCAGCTTGAAATTAATAGCCAGCAAAGTACCAGTTTGCCATGCCCACTAAAATTTCCCGACTCGAAGAGCAGAGCAGGATGTGTACATGATGTCCTCAAAATAGGATTAAAGAAAGTATATTACCTTCATTCCAACTATAAGTTGGTACAAAGGTTTAGGGAAATATATATATATATAT
>JAYMTH010001380.1:0-15238 GCA_036897465.1 Pelargonium australe | reverse complement strand
GTGCTTTTTCTCTCACTTCTTACCTCAATTGTTAGCTTCGTTTTGGGGCAATTTCATTGCTGATTACTAGTAACCCATTTTGTCAGATATTAATGGAGATGCTCTGCATGCGAGCTTGGGGTTGCCGCCGGCGTTGAATGTATCCACGGCCAGAGTTGGCAAGTTGGAAATCATGGTTTGTATTTCGAATTCTGGGATTTTTTTTATATAGAATTTGGTTTTGGGTTTTGGTTGATTTATGTGGATGTAGAAGGAATGAAAATGCTGTTGAAAACTTATTATTTTTTTTTTCTGTGTACTAGTTGATGCCAATTTAGGAAATTGATGAAAATGAAAGAATAATTAAGTGAACTCAGTATTTGGGAACCTAATTTCTGCAAAATCATAGTATATGGTTTTCACGGGAGGTTTTTGAACAGTTAAAATCTGTGATTGTTTATGAATTATGCTATTTGTGTGATTTTACTTTGCGGAATTATGTGTAGCATTTTACTGATATTTATTTTTTGGGTGATTTTATAGCTCCCAACACTGAATAATGTACAAATAGAGCCGATAGTGGTGCAAATTGATAGACTTGATTTGGTTCTTGATGAGAATGAGGAGTTGGATGCTTCTAGTAGTCCAAGCAGGTGAACCCTTTCCTGCCTATTGCTTTATGTTATGTGTTGATATCAGTAGTATAGGTTGCTTTCATGTTGAGTATGTGACTGTTGGATTGGACCCGAAGGGGAAAGTTCAAATGGCAATCAAAACTTGATTGAATGCTGCGAAATTGCTGTATTGAGAATGTTATCCTACTCGCTCAAAATACTCTGGGGGACTGCACTATAATGCTAACTAACTAGCTTAGCATTGTCTTATTTATTATTTTTGTTTACAGTGCTCAGTCACAGACAAGCTCCACGAAAGGCAGTGGTTATGGATTCGCTGATAAGGTTAGACTCTATCTCGAGTGAGATGCATCAGCACTGGGTTGGTCCGCCTTGTTTAGTTTTTTTTTTTTTTTTTTTTTTGTGTGTGTGTGAAACTTAAGACTTCCCAGATTTAAAACTGGTATTATTTATCATGGTTGGTTCCCCGACACATATCCTTCTTTATGGTTGCTTGGTTGGTTTCAAAAGTGAGGACATTATTAATTCTCTTGAAATATGTTCTCTACTATGATCTTAATTCTTGACGGGACAAAGTACCAGTTCATTTATTAGGTTATTCAACTAGGAAACATGCTAAACATGAACCCTGTTAGAATATTTGATGAACTTCATTTATGTACACAAATGTTTGATAGGTTGGTTTGCTGTTTAACTCTATATGCCTATTATGTAGTATCCTGTTTGTCCATTGAAGCTTAATCCAAATTCTATATGCGAATAATATTCTTCTAATTCTTTCATGAGCCCTTTCCCATGTTCTGTCTTCTTCTAATATCAAACTTGCACAACCATCTCAATAATATTGTTATTAGTACAAAACATGCAAGTTCAGAGCTCATGTAATTAAAGGTTTGAGCTAGGGTTTTATTTGAGCTGCTTCCCTCATGTGGAGTGTGGACCGACCCATAACCTGCATATGGATGTGGCAAAATTTTGAAGTTACGTATTGATCTGTAACAATTATCAGATTGCAGATGGAATGACTATTCAGATCCGCACTGTCAACCTACTACTGGAAACCCGCGGTGGTTGTCGGTGCCAAGGTGGAGGTTTTTGGTTAGTTTTTTTTTTTTTTTTTTTTGTTTTTTGTTTTTTGTTTTTTTGTTTTTGTTTTTTGAAACCAATCTTGGTAAGTTCTCTGTTGCCTTACAATATTGTATCGTAGTATATCAGCCTTGACGAGCTAATCTCATTCTTCTTGGTTCGTGTACTTAGTTGTGACGGTTTCCTAAATTTGAATATACTATAGAATCTTTGATGCTTACACCATAATTTATTTCATTGCGAGTGATTATGTGAACTCTATGAAGCACCGACACTCTCCTCCAGCAGCGTGTTGGTGTCGGACACTTGAATCAGACATGACACTCTTCACTCAGTGCCCTATTTTTAAATTTAAATTTCATTTTAAATCATTTTTTAATTCTTTCTCAACAAAAAAGCCTAACTCATATTTTTTTTTTCTTAATTGTTTGTGAGATATTACTTGTGTTGTTTATTTAGGTTCAACTTATGTTAATTGTAGTTTTATATACTATCAAGTTAAAATTTCAATACAATTAAAAACCATAAATACATATAATTTGCTATATGTGAAAGTGAAATATATATTTAATTAACAAATTAACATGTCGGTAACGTATCATGTTGTTTTTAAAAAAATGGTGAATCGTGTGTCCGAATCGCGTCGTGAATCGTGTCGTGTGTCGGTATTGGTGCAACATAGTGTGAACTAGCCCAAACTTAAAATTTTAAACTGATGTGAATTTTAAGATCTGAAATGATGAGGTTGCATAAACTGTGAATGATCCTTCCTCTCTTTTGAACCCAGGGCACCACCCATAGCATCTATCACAATGCGCAATCTTGTGCTATATAGCACAAATGAAAATTGGCAGGTAAGTTATTGAAGATGCTAAAAATTAGTTTCTTACATTTTCTTGATTCAGGTGCTTATTTTAACAATCTTCCTCAAACAGGCAGTCAATCTTAAGGAAGCTCGGGACTTCTCCAACAACAAAAAGTTCATATATGTATTCAAAGTAATATACCTTCTCTCGTTGTGCTAATATACACATGCACAGATACACGCAAGCACGCATCTGTGAAAATCTTTGTCTTTTGTTTGTTTTTGTTTCAGGTTGGTGGTTTGGTGTGGTTGGTTTAATTGGGGGTTTACTTTTCATTTCATCATTGTTTTTTTTCCCTATATTGAGTGGATGTTTATACTGTATACTCACATATGTGTGTGGGTCGGTTGGGCTTTGTACTATGTTTATCATTGCATCACATGTCATATGTTCTCTTTTATAGCCACATATTCATTATCCTTGAATGTGAAAGATGCTTTGTGTTTATAATTATTATTATTATTATTATTCTTCAAAGTTGGATATCCCTTTCCTAATATTTTCAAATGGGTAACTAACATTTTAAAATTCTTTGCTCACCAGAAACTTGAATGGGAATCTTTATCAATTGATCTCCTACCTCATCCTGATATGTTCACTGATAATATAGCTGACTCAGAAGAGGGAGCAAATCAGAGGGATGATGATGGCGCTAAGCGAGCTTTCTTTGGTGGGGAGCGCTTTTTAGAAGGAATATCGGGACAGGCTAATGTAATGTAAAATGACATTTTGAGAATGAAATGCTCAATTCAGTGTTCTTTGTGAATAATATTGTTTGCATCGGATGCATATTTTTAGTGTCCTAACTTTATAATCTTGATCAGATCACTGTCCAGAGAACAGAGCTGAACAGCCCACTTGGCCTGGAGGTTCAACTACATATTACAGAGGCTGTTTCTCCCGCGTTAAGTGAACCAGGTAAAAATTTAAATAAAATCTAATCACTTGTTCCCATTTCTGAAAATAAATGTAGCATGGAGTTAAGGAATTATTTATTACGTGAGCAGGATTACGTGCTCTTCTTCGCTTCTTGACGGGAGTATATGTCTGTTTAAATAGAGGAGATGTAGATCCAAAGACTCAACAGGTTTTCATTTACTTCTTCTATTGCTTAGCTTATTTAACATTGACATGCTAACTGGTGATTGACGACAATGAACAAACCTTTCTCTCTTGGCAGAGATCTACAGAAGCTGCAGGGTGCTCTCTAGTCTCCATTATCGTTGATCACATATTTCTCTGCATTAAAGATGCTGGTTTATTTCCTTCCTTATAAACCTATTTATTTAGGCTGCATTTACTTTTATTTGGCAATGTCCTTATTGGTTCCATTTTCTTTTCTTTCGGCTTTTATCTGTATCTTGCAATAAATAAAGGTTTTTGAAGGGAACTTTTTTTAACATTCTTCTAACACTTCCAAGTTGTGTGCAGAATTCCAGCTCGAACTTCTGATGCAGTCACTCTTCTTTTCTCGGGTATTATTCCACCACACTACAGAATATTATTCAACTTCTCAATGGCATCGTTTTACTGTTTTGGTTCAATACTTAGTTGGTGATATTCAATCACCATTGAAGTGAACTTTAAAACTATTGTGAACAATTCTTTGGTTGTTATTCGATGTGTTGTTTATTTTGCTTAAGAATTTCTTTTATTTGTCCAAAGATGGGTTTTGAAATGGGCCGTCTTCTTCCTCACCAACCCCTCTTTCCCCCATTATAGTTTTGCTTTTTGAACCAACTGATTCTGTCTGCCTAATTAGTTTTGGATACTTGACATGAGAAGTAAAACAAAATTGTATGATTACTAGGTAGCTCAGTAAGTTATAGATTGAAGGGACAACTAGTTGATGTTCTTACATATGATGAATCAAAGTTATTTAAATTTTCCAGGATCTATTACTCAGATTAAGCAACTTAACAAAGATGAGTTGTTTTAGTGGTTCCCTTATGTAAGTAGTTTCAGAAATTTCACGTTCAGTCAATTATTTTATGCTCTTGCACTACAAAGTTCTGAAATCCTGGTCAGCAAAAATGTACAAGAAAAAGAATAGAGTTCTTAGACTTTAAAAATAGAACTCGACTTAGGCCTTCTTCTTCCACACATTTTTAGCAGTTTATGATCTTATGCATGGATGTACTTTGCTTGTAGGCTAGTGTTCCTGATGGCGACAATGTCAAAAACTTAACAAGGGTAATGGTTAACGGAATGTTTTTAAGGTAAGCTTCATTGTCTTCAATATGGCTATAGATGTGCTTAACTGCTATGACTATCTGTTGTGAATGCTCTCTTGAAGCTACTGTCTCGCTCTCTGCAGATTCAACTGCATTTTCCATTGTTTGAAGATTATATCATTTATATGTGGCATGCCTTTTTTTTCTGTTGTTTGAAGTTTATGGCATTTGATTTCTTTAGCTTCGAGAGCTTTAACTTTGGTAAATGTGTTTGCATATGCATAGTGCGGAGACTGATCGTTCTCTAAAGTTACAATTTTCTTTTGTGAAACCAAATAATTTGATATACCATCCCATGATAGAGAAGCAAATGTTCAAAGAATTTGTGAGCTGAACCTTAAATTGTTTGAATTTAAAATTATGTAAGACTTTTGGCAGGCTTTGTTTATAATGCTCGGTCTCCTATACTAAAAGATCAACCTTATTAATTAGGTTTGGCCCATATCTTTATATATTGTTCAATTATGCTATCACTCATGATGAGGGACGACCAAAGGACCTGCGTGTGTACTCTAGGCGTAGGTTTAGACATTAGTGTATCATATATTAGTTACGTAACTACTTGGAATTTAGATAGGATTGAGACTGTATTAAATGTACATATTAAAAATTCAGACATAACTGTGATATCCTTCTTCATATCTTCTCTTGATCTTGATCTTTTTCTTCTTTTTTACTTCTTTCAAAAATTTTAATACATCTTTCATTCTACTGATTGTCCTACCTCAACCCATGACTAGTGTAACTTATATTCAGCTTATTTATTGATTATTGAAATGCAGGGACATCTTTTCACGCCCTCCATGCACCTTGGTGCAACCATCAATGCGAGCTTCTACAAAAGAATTTCTTCACGTACCCGACTTCGGTATCACTTATATTTGAATATACATGGTTTTTGTCGACTGCCTGTTAGGATGTATAATTTAAAGTCCAGTTCTTTTATTTCATTGGAACAGCTATGGACTTTTGTCCTCCAATATATCCTCTGGGAAACCAGCAGCAGGATTTGGGTGAGGGTGTTCCTATAATTTGCTTCCATTCTCTTCAGGTGAAGCCCTCCCCAGCACCCCCATCATGTGCTTCTCAGACAGTAATTGATTGTCAGCCACTTATGGTATGTACCAAATATTCAAATAAATGATACCATTTCATCCATTAATTCATGATTTTGTTTCTCAGTATCATTTTCTATTCTTTGCTCAGATTCATCTTCAAGAAGAATCCTGTCTGAGGATTGCTTCCTTCTTAGCAGATGGAATCATGGTTAATTCGGGTGATATTGTACCAGATAATTCAATTAATTCCCTTGTATTTACTCTCAAGGAATTAGATATTACTGTTCCTTTGGGCAGCTGTACATCAGATAGTTCTCTCAGCGATAAGAATACAACTGTTGGGAGGTGCTTCACTGGAGCAAGGCTTCATATTGAAAACTTGTTCTTCTTGGAGACACCTTCAGTAAAGCTTAGACTATTGAACCTAGAGAAGGATCCTGCCTGTTTCTCTTTCTGGGAAGGTCAACCTGTTGATGCTAGCCAGAAAAAATGGACAGTTGGATCATCACACCTTAGTTTGTCTCTGGAAACATTTGCTAGCCTAACTGAATCTCAGAGTTCTGCTGGTTCAACGCCTGGCTTGTGGAAATGTGTTGAACTGAAAGATGCTTGCATTGAGGTGGCAATGGCGACTGCAGATGGGAACCCATTAATAGAGGTTCCTCCTCCAGGTGGCATTGTCAGAGTAGGGATATCTTGCCAACAGTATTTGTCTAATACTTCAGTTGAACAGTTGTTTTTTGTCCTTGATCTCTATGGATATTTTGGGAAAGTTAGTGAAAAGATAGCCCTTATTGGGAAAAGTAGCAGACCAAAGAGAAGGAATAGATCTTTCAGTGGAAAGCTGATGGAGAAGGTTCCTAGTGATACTGCTGTAAGTTTAGCAGTTGAGGACCTTCAGCTTAGATTTTTGGAATCTTCCTCCAAAAATAGTCAAGGAATGCCTCTGGTTCAGTTTATTGGTGAGTATTTGTCCCTTAAAGTTAATTACAGAACCCTTGGTGGTGCAATTGCCGTTTCATCCAATTTACGATGGGAGAGTGTTGAGGTGAGCTGTGTAGATGCCGAAGGTAAATTAGCACAAGACAACGAGACTGCAATAACATCTAACGGAAATGGTATTTTGGTGTCCGATAGTGGATACCCTCAACTGAGGGCTGTCTTTTGGGTGCATAAGAAAAGGAAGAATCAACCAAATAGCAATGCAGTAGCCATTCCGTTTCTGGACATAAACGTGAATCAAATGATTCCAATCAATGTACTTGATAAAGAGTGTCATAGTCTAATGGTGTCCGTTTGTATTTCTGGTGTTCGCCTTGGTGGAGGAATGAACTATGCAGAAGCCCTGCTTCATCGGTTTGGAATATTTGGACCTGATGGTGGTCCTGGGGAGGGCCTCTCTAGAGGATTGGAACACATCTCAGCAGGTCCTCTGTCTAAACTTTTTAAGGCATCACCTCTTGCCATTGATGATCTGGAATCGGGTAAGTGAGAAACGTTAGAGTGAACTTCATTCAATGTTCACATTTATATATTGATGTTTAATCTGCTCTGTTTTCTGGTGACTGAAGTTATCTTGAATTTCCTGTTTCTCCAGATTTAAGGCCAGGAAATGAAAAAGACAATGCTTTTGTGCATTTAGGAATACCAGATGATGTCAATGCATCTATAGAACTGAAAGATTGGTTATTTGCTCTTGAGGGTGCACAGGAGATGGCAGAAAGGCCGTGGTCTTATAGTCACAAAGATGTGCGCAGAGAAGAGAGGTGTTGGCATACATCTTTCCAGAGTTTGCGAGTAAATGCGAAAAGTAGTCCAAAGCATGCAAATAATGGCAAAGGAAAAACCAACGGGACATTGCAATATCCTGTGGAATTGATCACGGTGATGATTATGCTCTCTTCTCCAACGCATTACAATTATTTGATGTCTTAATTCCATTGAAAGTTTTTTTAAATAATAAATATCCAGGCTATCAACTTTGTTCCATGGAAAGTAGTTTCTACATGAACAACATTTATTATCTCTATCCCATGTTGTATGCATCATATAAGAAGGATAATTTTCCATATTCGATGAAACTTAGTTTATGTAAATTAAGTTGTTAGGCTTGCATTCCGTCTGCTCCAGGGTGAGAGTAGAAACTTGTAAACCTAGTGGACTGCGGTGCGTGCTTTTGTATGTGAGCTTCCCATATGATATGAGCTCAATGATCTAGACACTTCAGTAGTTTCATTAAGAATATAATCCTTAACCTAAAAGTTTCACAATTCATTTACTCCACATGAATTATTTCTCCAACCTTATTCAGTTTCCCATCATTTTATTACGATTTCATAATTTATTTGAATTGCTGCAGGTTGGTGTGGAAGGTTTGCAGACCTTGAAGCCCCAGTCCCAGGTTGCCATCATTCAAACTGCTTTGCCTGCAAAGAGGGTGAAAGATACATTTGAGTCGTCTGAAGGGATTGATCTTGAAGCTCACATTGTGATATCCGATGATAATGCCAATGAAGAAATGGCCAATTGGGTGGTGGAGAACCTAAAATTCTATGTTAGGCAACCGGTAATGAGTTGGACTTATTTGATCTGTTCCTTTTGTTTTGGGAAGTTTCTCTGTTCTGATGATGTGTTCATTCTTTGTAGATTGAGGCAGTTGTGAGCAAGGATGAGCTTCAACATCTCACATATTTGTGCAAGTCTGAAGTTGAGTCGATGGGTCGGATCGCTGCTGGAGTCCTGCGGCTCTTGAAGCTGGACAAGTCCATTGGCCAGGCTGCCATTGATCAGCTAAGCAATCTTGGTATGTCCAAAGTCAATTTAAGGAAGGTCAAAACAAGTTATTTATCTATTTTTTGTCTGAGTTGGAGTCTTGTCTTCCTACAAGTCATAGGATTTAAATGTTATATATTGGTTTAGAAGGACAAAAGCTCCCGACTGTTTAAGTGTTCAGTTAAAAAATAATACGAAAAAAATACTATGCATTATTTTGTGGCAGATGTGCTAGAAATTGCATTTAAGAGTTTTTGAGTTATGTGACTGCCAACATTTGATCTATTGAAGACATTTCCATGATCAAATATTTTCTTAAAAGTTTATAAATAATGATTCTTGGTGTGTGAATTTAAGGTATACTAAGATCTTATGAGTTAGGCTTGAAGCAGGGGTAAGGATTGGCCATTGTAACATGCTATAGGTTTTTAGTATATGATCCAAGATTTTTTTTCATAGAAATGGCGAATTGAGAAAAACATTGGTGGTTCAAGTACGGAAAACAACCTAGCCTCTCTGCAAAACAGGGGCATGGCTTCATACAAAAATGACCCTCCATAGACTTCAAAATTGCGGGAACCTTGTGCACTAGATATACACGAAGAAAAAAAAAATACTCGAAGCCATATAATATGTTCACTATTGTATTTATTTGGCAGTCTTTTTTTTTTTCTTTGGTGTTTGTTTGCTACTTGTTTTCTTGCGATTCTGAACTTATTGGTTAATGATTTGCAGGAACTGAGGGATTTGATAAGATTTTCTCTTCTGACAAGCTCAACAGGGGTTCTGTTGCTGCTGCTAGCACCGGGCTTCCTCCATCATCTATGACCAATGGAAGCTCACATACAAACTTGGTCAGCTTACTTGAGGAGAAAATTGGTGATTCACGGGCCAAATGTGCTGCTCTTATAAGCAACATTGGTAGTTCAGAATATTGCATACAACATCTCGCTGATATTGAACAACTCAGCCAGAAACTTGAAAGTATGCAGAATTTACTGACACAATTACAAAATCAAATTTAATGGATCTCATCCTGCAATGCCCTAGAAGGATGACCTATGCACGAGACAAACCATTGTGGTGTCTGGGGATGGTCACTTATGTACGCAATCTGACCATTTCATCAGCAGAGTTTGTTTCCCGAGTTGAACTTGCAATCTCAGGGTCATCAAGGCAGACGTCTCTCCTCTTATGATTCCCAAGGTAGCAATTTTGGAGAAGTCCCAACCATATTAAGCCCATTCATTTTGTATATAATATACAAGTGTCAAGTGTATTATCATAATTCATCCGAAAAAGAAATATGACAAACGTTACAGCTTAGTAATGTAGAATTTTGTATCCTAAAGGTGACAGCAGTTGATGCATTGTTGTAGATTTTGAGGTTAAACAATTGGTCCATTGACGTTGTATGTTGGATTGCATGACTGAATTTTATCGTTGACTTGGGCACTTCAGCTTCCAGAATCTGGCTAAGAAACAATTGTAGCTGAGAAATGACATGTTTGTTTTGAACTAACAATTCGTACGTTTGAATAAATATCAGTTACATTTGAATATCCAAGTAAATAGATAAGGTAGATAAGCTGTTTTTCTTTTCTTCCAAGTTCCAACATACATAAATATTTATATTATACAATCAAGTAGTACATTTAAGTTTCTATTTTTGGCTGAATGTCAAATGTCATGGTCTCCTACTGAGTCCTAAGCAAAAACAGATACATATCCAGAACAAAAACTTGACCACTGCATTGGTAATAAAGTTACATTCTCCGACACATGAGCGTCGAAGGAGAGCTAAGAGCCAGACATTGTACGGACAATAGCTGAAGCTCAGATCCAGTGGTCTTCCCCCTAGAGTCTCTGAGCCTGCACAAGAGATGCAACATAATCTGAGTTCGTTTCAAGGTGACATTTTGTCGTATAGAAAGGAGCAAAGCCCTTCCTATGATGCCCAACATACCATTTATCACCTTCACTGATAGTCTTTTCAGTTCGGTCACATCAGTTTCAAAATGGTAATTGGATATTTTACAATAACAGTTTGGTTTAAATGAACATGAAGCTAGGCTACTTTTGAACAGCACGATTTGAACAACAGTCAGTTTATCAGCAGAGAATATTTTAAGCATACATTTTGATTAGCACCAGTAAATTACGCTTCTAAAGTCGTTACTGTATCCCAGCGCCATATAGTCCCATCCTCGCAGCAGCTGAGAATTATGCTGCAGTGCAGGAAAATTCGACACCTTTTTAACATTTTAGCACACAAACATTTAGCTAACAATACTTAATAGTCTTTGTCAGAGTTACCTTCCATCAAATGACATGGCCGTCTGTCTAATGGGAGATTTTGATTGGGCATGAGACAATCTGCGAGCAAGTGAGTGAAGGAGAGCTTTGAAAACTAATTCTGAAAAATATTGAACAAAGACTTGTACAGCAAATAAAGACAGCCGACCTTGCAATCAGAACAGGGGGGCTACTTTGCAGTTCCCAGACATAAATTTTACCTTCCCTATTGCCTGACAGACAGATGATGACAGGTTAACATCATCAAAGACGAACATGCGCTGAATATTATATAGATACACTACCTAGTCTGAGTTTCAAAAAATTCTATTAGCAGTGTCATGCTGGATATAACATGCAAGCTATTGGGCATGCACAGTCATCTATAAAAATAAAGAGGGTCATTTTGGCCTTGCATTACCTATAGCGGCTGCATTATAATGGAAATCACAGGAAAACTTGATAAACCAGATATCACACTCGGGAACAGGGTATTTTTGAAGGATATCAACTGAGCCCTGTAGAGAAAAAGAACACAAATATATCAAAATTGTACAAGGTTAAATCGTCAAGAGTTTGTATACCAAACAAAGATGATGAAGAAGCAAAAAGAAAACTAAGCATGCATTAAATAACTTAATATTAATTACAGCTCTCCAGGAAGGGAAAAAAAAAAAAAAAAAAAAAACTCAACAAGAAACGAGTAACGAGAGAATACTAACCTCTCCAGGAGACTGTTCCTTCATTTTAGGTTCCCACAACACAATTTCATTGTCAACACTCTGTAAATGTGCAGCACAATAGAGTCCTTCAGCATAAACACTAAATACCATGCATACTAAAAAAGAGAGATACAACATGCTAAATACGAAGGCTGTTTTTAGTTGAAAAATCTTTTCAATTCAATTGTAGCTGTTAACTGCCAGTCTGCCTATTTGACAAAGCCATGGCAACTAGTTAACATAATAATCAAGAAATGGACCATGAGCAAGTGATGTCCCAAAAATTCATTTGAATAACTGCATCATGGTGGTCACAACAAATCAACTAAAGTCAACAAGACATCTTAGACTTTGTGGTAGCGGGCTGGACAGCAAGAATTCACCTTTGAGAGAACAAAATCACCAAGCCATCTATTACAATCAACATAGTTGGTGTGGATTGACGCAATGAATACCTGAAAAGATGAAAAGAAACATCAGATACTATGAGCAAAGATACTTATATTTAGCACACATGTCTGCAGATACTTACAGGGAACTGTACATATTTTGTTGGGAACTTTGAAGGAAGATCTGTCCATGTGAACGATTTCTCCACATATGTCCAAAATTCTGCAGAGAGGTGAATGGCATGCCAAAAAGCATTATATGTTAAAATGATTACAAAAATATGAACTTGAAGATAATCTAGTCGCTCCACCAGAACCTCTATGTTTTCAACCAAACTAATGCTTGAATGCAGTAAAAAAAAACACCATTCAAAGGCCAGAAACGAAATTGACCAAAAAGAATCTGTGCTGAAGAGAAATGTTTAACCTGAACTTTTACTTTTTTATAACTGTATCCCAGCAATAGACCAATGAATTCATATGAATTGGCTACATACTAAGAACATTCTCAATAACTCAGTGTGGCTAATACAGAGAGTTTTCACAATAACACCAATAATTTAAAAAAAAAAAAAAGAACAGTAGTAGTCATAACAAGTATGCTAATAACAGACCTTTCATTGACCAGATTTTAACTGTGTTGTCCATGCCACAACTTGCAATTCGATACATGTCTGAAGGATGGAAATCCTACAAAAGCCAACATAAGCTGACTATGATTAAAAAAAAAAGAAATCCTATGTTTCCACAGAAGAGTAGAGCAAAAGACAATGAGGGGGTGGGGGTTAGGAAGACAGAATTGGGAAACAACTCTATTAACTACACTTACTACACTCAGTACTTCATTGCGATGACCCCCAGCTCCAGCAAATATTAAAATGCATATTCCCGTTTGAACATTCCATAACCTAACTGATTCATCCTGATCAACATGACTATTAATAATAAAATACAAATGAAAACAATATAACATATTAAAATAGATTTAAGGAGTAATCATGTTTACCTTGCTTGCAGACACCACAAGGGAAGGTTTCAATGGCTGAGTCCTTATTTCATTTATTGAGTCACCATGGCCAACAAAACTCTGCATACATGACAACATAATTAGGGACAAACACACTTAATTTTTCAACTGCACCATCTAGTGAAATAATTATGAACTGAAATATTACAAAACAGTTGTATGATGCAGTACAATTTTCACAGCCTAGACAAAATGAAGAGTTAAATGTAAGATATGTTATTCAGGCTTAAGAGGGGGAAAAAAATTCCACTAAAGGTAACACATTGGTGTTCCTCACATGCCAAAACACTATATCACTAGTTACAGTGAGAAAATGGGTGGAGAACACTATAATTACTACTACTCAGGTAAGTAAGAGCCTGAACTCCAGAAACTGTATACCTTGTATATCTTCTCATTGCCAGCATCAATGACACGGATTATGCCATTGATTCCTCCAGCTACTAAAATTGGGGTCCCATCAAGGTTGCAAGCCCAGCTGACAGTGTAGAAAGACTCATCCTTCTGATCTAAAAAGTTTGTGGAAGTTCCAAATACTCTTTAAGTACATGTTTATTTGGTTTAGAAACAGACACAATGAAATGCCATTCAAAATTCAAACAAGTAAATGATTGGCAACTTCCTTACATCTTCGTCAACATAAGACTGCAGTACAGCTATCACACCCCCTTCAAGGCATTGGTAAACAGTCACCTGATGATGATACAATAGGCAAGTAATCACTACAAGCTATAAGCAAGATATCAAGGTATATGCGTATAGATGATATGGAACCTTTCTTTGTTTTGAAAAAAAATAAAACTACCAGACATCTAAATAAGGAATATATAACATATCGTCTTTCAGATTTGAAAAACCATTCGGGAATCACAAAATGGAGAATTTAATGATAATTCCTTTTTTTGTCCTTTGCAATTTCTTACAGATTCTAACTGCTGCAATTTTCATACCCATACATATTCAAGTAGCAGAAGAGTTGTTCTTTCAGAAACAAGTAACATAAGAGCAATTCTAGTTATGCAAAGACCACAAGTGACAGGTAGTATATTGTTATTTAAGAATGCTATTTTACGTATTAGAAACATATTCCCCAAAAGTACTACAAAAAGCCACACTTCTCCACTTAGATGTAGTTTATATAGTATATTTCACAAGTACTAGTCTTTTCAAGTGCTGCAAGCCCAAATCAGAGAACTATATTTCAAGGCAGCTCCAAAGTACCATTTTTAAAATCGTAATCACATCCTAAATGTTATTACTTTCTCAAAATGAACTCCAGCTCCAAACATGATTGGTTGAATTTGTAACTTGCCCCTACTAGAAATGTCAAATTTATTTAGCATAATTTGGCTCTTCTGAGCATAAACTAGATTCTAAAACTCACGCTTTAGCTCAAAACAAGCAAACCAAACTCGAACCATTCAAGTAAAATTTGCACAATGATTCTACCTATACATTTTCACAAAATTCAGACTTGAAAGCTTCACACTACACAAAATAACATTTTTATTTGTCAAGATAAAATAAATCAAATTTTAATAATTGGGTTTTCTGTTGGGGAGGCAAAATTTAAAAACCCAAGTTTTTTTTTTCTCCTTCCTTTCTCACAAAAATATCTCGAGAATCAAACGGAAAATAGAGGCAGATTACCCGGTTGCCGCCGACGGTGGCGAAGACGTTGAAGTAACGAGAATCAATGAAGTTGAAAATGACGGCGTAGAGGGGGCGCTTGCCCTCCTGGAGTCTGTTGGTGACTCTGTACTCTCTCTTCTTCGACGACGTCAGTGAACCTACCACTGGCTCGCACCCTAGCGCGATCTTTGCCATTGGCGCACGTTGGCTGCTATCAGTTTCCTTACAGACTTGAATTAGGTCGCTGAATGGGAGTGGAGAAGGAGGAGGCAAGTGCAACCCAATTGGATTTGGGTTTTTTATTTTTACTAGTATTCATCCCGTGCATTGCACTGCACGGGAGAGTAGTAAATAATACCAAAATAATTATTATAGTTCATGTTTTGAGCTACTAATGTGATACTTATCTTGATTTGTAGTATAATGTTTTATTGAAAATCATTTAATCATTTATATAAGGGTAAATAGTTACAACACCCCTTGGACTTACCCGGATTTTGGATTTAGCCTTTATTTAGGGTTTTGCCTAGTTTTCACCCTTTA
>JAYMTH010001379.1:0-15239 GCA_036897465.1 Pelargonium australe | reverse complement strand
TGTGTTATTTATCTTCTCTCTCTCTCTCTCTCTCTCTCTCTCTCTCTCTCTCTCTCTCTCTCTCTCTCGATTACTGTGTGCTTGAGTCTGGATCAATAAAAACGTGCTCTCTATGATCTTATATGTTTACAGTGAGGCGGAGTCTGGATGGATGTAAGATGTTTGTATTATTTATGTATTTTTATTGAAATTCTGGATAAAAGATGTTTGTTTTCTTTGAAAGAAGTGTATGCTGACAAAATATCTAGGTAGCTCAGATAGTGAAATTGAAAATCATATTATTTCATCTTAAATAACTATATCTTCACAAGTCTACTAGATTTTGTTTGGCAGATACAGGATTCAGATATATTGTGCAAGCTATGAAGAGTAAAGCAATGTTTCCTGCAAAGCAAGGTATACTTGTTGATTGATGTCGTGGTTACAATTTTTTTTCTTCTGTGCTGTTTGTGACAGACATTGCATTTCTTGCTAGTAGAAGATGCTTTCTTTGATAAAGATTGCAAAGTATGCAAGGAAAGGGAAAGAAGTAGTAGGGTTCAAGGGCCGGGAGCCTGTGTGTATATCTTTGTAGATTGGGAGATGATGAAGCGTCGAAGTGGGAAGGTATTTTATTTTGAATCACATAACTTAATTTTGCTTTTTTTGTTTGGTTATGTGATTTTAATTTTTTAACATTCAAAGGAATTGTGAAAATTTCTACTAAACCTTGTCTTTTTTATTTCATGTTTTAATCCATTTTTAGTATAATAAGAGTCCAAACCCAATCTCTGTCTTTGTCCCAACTCATGCTTCTACAACCCAAACCTTCCGCACTCTACCTAAAAACATTGGCACGAATCAATGGTGGGATAATTTTTTTTAGAGAACTAGAGAAAAAGAAAGAGCTTATAACTTCAACCAAAAATCAATCCTAAAAAAATCAACCAGCACTGCACTTTATCATCACCAATCTCAGCCAAAAAGCCGAACCAAAACAACACCAATTCTGGTAGCAGAGACGCCAGATTTTAGCCTCAATAAGCTGCCACCAATTAAAATCCAAAAAATAGAGAGCCAATAAACAAAAACTGAAAAAACAGAGGTTCTGAGTTCTGACCATGACCGCCGACCTCCACGGATCCTCTTTTTGAGCCAAAACAACCTCGAGAAGCACCGCCAAACTGCCCCATATCCTCGATAACAGATGATAACTCGTATTTATAACAAATTGTCCATCACCTTTTGTGTCAATTTTCATAGCTAATTGCATCAATGTTGGTTAATTTGGATCATGTGTTCTTAAATGTGAAACTCTCGTGTTTTTTGGTGTTTTCTTGCTATATTTACGCATTAGTGCTTGCATATTTTATTCGTGTGTGTTGTAATGTGTTATCAGGTACTGCATGATACAAGACAAGGGAGACATTTTGAATTATTCGGGATTACTCGAGAGCCAAGAAATGCAAGGTGAATGAGGAGAAGCTAGATGTTCAACTCTAGTCAAAGGGTGCAGACAAGGATCTTAGCTGCGACCAACATCAGCTGGTCGCGATGAGCTTATTTTGGCCGCGAGCAATCGGGCAGTGACAACTTTTGTAATTTCCCCTTTTCGCATTTTTCTGAAAGCAACACTAAATATACTTTGTTTCCGAGCTATAGGGTATCTCCGAGTTTTCTCAGGCACTCTTATGCAAGTATAGGGTCGAAAATGTTGAAGTAACCGAACTTTTTAGGTATCAATATTTAGGATTTGTGCTGTCACTATACACGGCTAACTAATTTTGAGACATTAAAAACTAACATAACACTCATCTAGAGAACTTGGAAGTAAAAAAAAATAGTGACAATTAACTATTTTAGTTTGTATATGAAGAACTAAAATACAACAAAACCTGAAGTCTATATATTCCTCTAAGCATGAATATATCAGAAATAAATAGACAGCTTCTGATCTATCATGTCCTGCAATATGTTACACTGCTCCAACAACTTGCTTAGCTTTTCAGTTTCTTGGGTACCCACACTTACATTATTACTACAACAATTATCAACTACATAACCATTATTTTTCACTCCCTCTATGGACTTGCTTTCATCTTTATTACCACAGGCAGTTGCATCATCACCATTTCTGGTAAGAGCAAGAGGAGCTGCCGCCGCCGCCGCCAAATCTTCATTGTGTGAATAAATAGGGCTGCAGCAGCTAACCTCAACCATTTCATCTAAACAAGGCTGATTTAAGTGATGTAGGGAAGAGAAGCTACCTTGGCCTTGGGGTCCCAACTTATCAGTAGTTAACCCGAGAGACATAGATGCACCAACTCGTTCCCTGGACACATAAGCCGATGACAAGTCCCCGCTTGATAAACACGCTAGCCGCCAATTGTAAATCCTTCTAAATATCTTTACCCAACTAGGAACGACATAGTAGGTTGAGTTGTGGAGCTCCAGCCGAGCACTCTTTTGTAACATCACGGACGCCTCGTTTTTAGCTAGTGCAAATCCCATCATATTAGTAGTTTCTGTCAGGTATCTGATTAAGCAATTTTCAAGTTCTAGTCTCTGGTTCTCGATCTCGTTGCCCCCATTAGAGCCTCTATTCAACCAGGATATGTTTGGGAAGCTTGGGAGTTTACAGTCATTTAACGCGCACATAAGGGGTTCAACTCTTGCTGGATGGCTCCATCCTATGCTTGGCAAGTACAAATTCGCAACTCTACGCTCATCACTGAACTCATCTAGCAGATCAACCTCAGGACAAGGCCAACAGGTAGCGTTTGCCTTGGCAGCACCATCGACCTCCAACTTTGATTGATCCAAAGCTGCATTGAAGGCGGAGATACAATGCTCAGGACATATACCATTGTCACACATCTCATCAAGCAACTCCATTGACGAATTCAAGTGTGTAAGGATCAGCGCTCGTGTTTTGACACAATCAAGAGAGGGTTGAGGTCGTGATTCCCCTGCCAGCCACTGTAGTCCCTCTCTCAATCGATCATCACTAAAAAACCCATCAGACTGTTCCATCAACTGATTTCCAACAAGATGCACCACCATGTAACTGCTTACTCGTGACTTGTCAATTTCATGGACCCCCAACTTATTGACAATGTTGGAAGAGGGATCTGAAACATCTTCACTGTAAGAGCTACTCAAAATAAGAAGGGGCAAGCAGGATGAAGGAGGCAACGACATTACAAGGTTATGGAGTTGGATCTTTTGAAGCTCCCATGATAGGTGTTCAGATACAAGAAACAACACCCCACTTGCACCAGATACCGTCTCATTTAAGTCGTCAAAGTTTGAATCCTTTATGACTGACAAGCAGCAAGTGTGATCATCGTCAGATGAGCTAGGAATCCATTTCTTCCATAAAGAGAGGCCAGGAGATGAGATAACCAGATCATCATCATCTATATTGGCAGGCATGAGCTTTGAATGTAACCATGGCCCAGCAGCCATATGGGCAACTTGACAGCTATTTTGCACTTCTCCTTCTAGATGGTTCATTTGAGAACATACAACAAGTTTCCAGCATAGACATCTAGCATCTGGATTTCTTCTGCTCAGTACACTGGCTACCACATCAGAAACATTCAGCCTTGAACATGATCTTTCATGCTTTTTGTATCTTTCTCTCATTACATGATCAATATCAAACCCACCAACAATATTGAGTTGCTACACAAGCAGAAAAGGAAATGAGAAACTCAAACAAATAGCTCTTCATCTATTAAAGTTAGGCAGTTTGCTTTCAAGCAATATCACAATCTACTTTTCCTCCTACACTGATATTTAATTATCTACTGTATAATATAACAATAATGTGCAGTCAACTTGCTATTTAAAAGACAACAATTGCTTTGTCAGTTTTGGTTTCGCAGAATCTTACTCGCGTGAAAAAAGATGTTTTGATGATTAAAAAATAGAGTAGAAAAATATTGGATGAGAATTTTTTGCCACAAATTTTCAATAGAATGCTTAACAATGCCAAATACATAAACATACCGACTTTTCCTTATTGGGAAGAGATAAAGATGTTTCATGTAGTCTTCTTTATTAGGAAATAAAACTAACTAAAGAAAGGAAGTGTATAACCCCAGTATATGGGAACTACACAGGACCCATTTCCAGAGAACAACTCAAGGATATTTTCTTATATGATGCAAAAGTAGGTTGCATGTTACTACAAACTATCTGAAGTTCTGAACTTAAACTGTTTAGAGGTGGAGTTATGGTAGCTCCTCCATAATAGAAAACGAAAGGAAGAGGGAGATATAGGGGCAAGAAAAGAGAGTTTTAAGCAAGTAATTGGCAGCCAAGCCTTACCAATGCACACACGAAGAGAGAGAGAGAGAGACTTTGTATTATGTTCAGACAGAACAGGACGAACTGGAAATCATAAAACTTAATAATTATGAAAGGAAACTTACATCTTTGTTCAGACGAATTGGGGGGCCCAACGATAATGAATTTAATGCAGCATTTGCTGCTAATTGCCTCTGCTCACGCAACTCCCGTTGCCTTGAGGAACGCCGTTTCCATAATCTGAGAACAGGTAAGAAGCAACAATATGTGACAAATATAAGAGAGCTCTAACAATTGACAGCAAAAGCAGTAGAAAGAGCTACAGAACCTTAAGATCAACTTGAGTTTTGCCTCAACAACTTCATCATCTTGATTTTCCATGCATTCATCATCATCATCATCATCATCATTTATTTTGGCAGCATCTTTATCTTTAATGTTACTACCAGCCAAACTCAAAGGTGCTGAACTCTCAACAGTGAAATTGATTTGAGCATTAGGAGATATATCTTGCTGAGATTTCCTTGGCACAATATTTGATGGGGATATATCTTGTTGAGTTGTCCTCAACACAATCTTTGACGGAGATGTATCTTGCTGAGTTGTACTCATCACTATTTGCGATGGTATTTCTTCCATGCCAAAATGCATGATTTTTTCTGAAGACTTTTTGAAAAGAACATCTACATTTGGTTCCTCAACTGTTTTAGCTTTGGCTGGCTGGAAATCTTGGGAGGAACGAGGAAAGGAAAAATTCCATTGCAAATTACTCACACCAGCCATCTGACGGTCAGCTTTACTCTGCTGACCAATTACTGTGGTTCCAAACACTGGTTGCACTTGGCTGCCACCTTTAGGAGATGCACGAGTCTCAAAATCTTGCATTTCTTCATCAACGCGAATATAACTATCCCTTTCAACAGATACAGAAGTTTTCTGGTCATGATTACATATCTCATCCAAATTAATTTCTTGATCTTCCTCAGTAGGAAGAGATACTACTAGACAAGCAGCTAGAACATCATCAGCAATACATCTCGACTTTTTCAGATGAACAAGTTTTGAACACTTGGTAGGATAGTCTGTGTCAACATTGACAAATGGTCCTTCCTTCACTATATACGGTTCTTCAAATTCCTTTACCACAAATCCATGATACTCTAGAAGGCTTTCAATGTCCTCTTCCTGGTTTACATATTCAAAAAAGGCAAACAATTGCACCAAGTCGGAAATTTTTTCATACAATTTGAATAAAATAAATTTGTGTCAGGCAACAAAGAGTACCTCCATCCCAAGCCAATTAGCAACATGGGAAACAGGGAGGCCTTGATTAATCTGCACACCGCAATGTAAAGAAGCAAGTGCCTGGGTTCGTAACTGATCAAAAGAGCATAACAAGTTAGATAGCAGCAATTGCAAGTGTGTGCATGTACAAACAATTCCCAAACTAGAACAGAGTGAAGGGGAAAAAACAGATAATTGGCCCAAAAAAGTGAACCTCCTGATATCTGGCCTTTTTGTTTTATAGAAGAAATGAAACTACACATTCAAGAGGCAGCTCAAGTACATGGCTTACAAGAAAACCCGAAATACAAGTGTCAAGTAACACTCCTAAGAAAACAAATGATAGTTTATGTAAGCACACCTCTTAGGAGGACATTTCCCGAACATTGGTGGATTAGCAGTCACATCCACAATGTTAATAAATTGATATTAGTTGTTATAGGCATATTATGACTTATCTACAACATGAGAGACCAAGGATTTTGCAGTCTAGAAGTCCTTCTATGAGCTAGGGCCCTGAATAGCTGACACGATCTCACTCACATGTCTAGGAGTCAAAGTTAGAATGATGAGAATGCAAGAATGATCCCACGCCAAAAAATGGTATAATCAGCATATGAGCAGGAAATAATATTCATCATTGTCAACAATGTTTATCATGAAGTATAGGGGAAACGGCACATAACACTACTAAGAACATAACACATTTATCATTTAACTAACTTAATCTTACAACCAAATTGTTAGTAACAGTGTCACCATTTTGGGCAAAAGATTAATTTTACCCTTTATATCAATTCAAAATTGCAAATGCCACAAATTTCCTTGCAATCTACATTTCTACTTAGGAGTCCATTTCAGCAATTTTTCATTTCATGTTATTCTCTTAGACAAATGCAATAACATAAGGTAGTAAAAATAAAAATATCGTATTCTTTTCACTAACACATCTTTCCACCATGTTCTTTCCGCCGTGTTTTTTTCTGGTGACTTTCTGACAACCCTCTTGGTGTCATACTAACACTTGGGCAACACTAGTGCTCTCATCTATGTATCCCGTGAACAACAAGTAATAGAAGCTCATCTAGGAATAGGCCTCCACGCGCCACCTTGCTCCGCCTGACCTCCAGATACTAATGGGAAAAGGTTTAGCTGAAGACTTTATTGATCTATTAAATACTTGTGATGTAATTATAGAGAGATTATATGATGTGTACGAGAGAGGAAAGAGGTACATCTGAATTAAATTTGTTGATAGGTATTCTACTTCCATACCACTTCAGTTTGATTTAGATATAGCCTAATTCTCATGCACTACACACCTTTTGCACATAACTATATTGTACTTCAAAACGCAACAAATCAATATCTCAATACTCTCAATAATTTACACTGTTAATGACACCTTTAAATGACCATAATGCCATTACTTTTAAAAATATCTATTCTGTTAATCTCCTACTTCACTTCCTTTATGGTCTTCAGTTTTTAGTTTGAAATCAAACTTTCATTTGTTGGCCATTCATTTTAATATTTATAGTTAAACATAATTACTTACTGAGCATGCTATTTCATGATTGACCAGTATTATGTACTTTGAGAAAGTTGCTACATCTAAATGTATTTTATGAGGCTTCATTTTTAATGGAATTGGACCTACGACTTCAAATCCTAATTTTGAAACTACATTTGCAAGGAATTTGAGGAAGAAAAAACCTTGGTAGTGTTACATTTGGTAGCAAGAACAGTACAAGCTATAATATGTCCGGAGACAAACTTTCTTGTAAAAGCACTAAAATCTTAGCCATTCTCATACCTTGGAGAAGTGAGCATGCATTAGGCATGCTTGCAGGTACGAAGCTTTCCTTGCAAGCCGAAAGAAGGCAATGAAATTACCAGTTCTGCAAGCTCTGTAAAAGTAAAAGGGACTGGGTAAGTATCAAGTTAACTGCTAAAAGTAAAACATGCAAATAAAGGGCAGTAATAACCTTGCTACATCACGAGCAAATAGCACATCTGACGTTTGTCGTATCTCGGGAGTCATCTTTGCAAGATCAAGTGAGAGCTCTGCAGGTTCAACCTAGAAGGAACCAGGTACTTCTAAGGGTTTTGAAAATGGAATCTATGTAATCTGATTGGCGTTGTGGATTACTTACTTTGTACCCAGGATGCTTGTCAAGTTTCAGAAGTGCATAATAACCTCTGAACTCTTTTTCTGTAGGGACATTTATTCCTTTCTTCCTGTGATCATCATACATTTGGAATAACTCAACAGAAGTTTTGTTCATCTGTTCAATGTTGAGATGCGCATCAAATCCCTCGGAAAATCCCTCCCCCTTGGTATACTCACATAGTTCATGCATGGCTATTATGTGAAGTCTAATCTGAAACCAACATAAGGGTACACACCCACTTTAGTCTGGAGAATAACAAACGTACTTTGAATGCATCACCCATCATTGCATACAAATTGGTATTTTTAATTTTAAGCTATGTTCAGCAGTGATTCAAGTAGCATTCTCATTATCATATTACTATAAAAGGTACAGATGCTGAAAGGACTAACCATTTGTTCCAGCATGGTAATAGCCCCACGATTAAAAATGTGCTGCATCCTCAAGTCCATACGAATTGCCCTCATCCTATCCCACAAGAAATTATACAAGCCAAGAAACTTGTCATTGTAAGGCTGATCTAGCAAGTTCAGTAGATAATCAATAGTCTTTTGCAGGATTGGCATGGGCCTTATCAAGCTTGCTTCTCTCTCTGCAGTTCTGGTATACTGCATAAAATTAATAAAGGAACCTCTCAAACTTTATCTGATAAAATAAGTTGATTTAAAAGCTCAAAGAAAAACCCTAAGTATAACAAGCGCTACCTTCTTAATGGCAAGGGATTTACTGGTTTGATTCCTGTCCCCATCAATGCGTTCATACTGATCGAGATCCCCTTTCCTTTCTCGTTCAGCTCTTTCTGACTCTGAAGGATAAGCAATACTCACTTTAAAGAACTTCCAATTTTAAATATTTAAAACACCATACACAAAAACAAAAAAAAAAAGTCAGTCATTATCTTTAAATACTAAAATTAGGAGTAAAATTTTATAAGTAGTGTCGATTAACTTTACTTTAGCTTCCAGTAAATATTAATTTTGCGTAGGTACTGAGATGAATGTGCATGCAGATAGAATAGCAGACCAAAGACCTCTTTGGTTCTGTTCTCAAATAATAGATGTCCGTTCTTGAAAACGAAAACAACAGAAGATCACATGATTTAATGTGGGGCTTTTGCTCACAACAGGAAAAAGTAAAACAGCATTTTGCTAGCATGCTTTCCGAAAGTTTTTCCCAAACATAGCTTGTCCCGAGAACATTGAGAGCATAGCTTAAAAACTCTTTGAAATTATAGTTCATTTACCATAACAAAATATGTCGTAAAAAAAATCTCAAAGTTGTGCCCTGAAATTAAGTTTTGGACCTTTCCTAAGAACAGAACCAACCAAACAAGCAAAAGTGCAAGATTATTTTCATTTGACTGCAATATGAGATGGAACAGCACCAGTGACCTTCACAGTCTAGTTGATTAACTAGTTCAGAGACATACCAGGACACATGTCTGGACACAAGCCAGTAATAACATTGGTTAACTCCATGCCTTCATTATCAGCATTGTCATTGCTGAGATCCCCTGCAGCATCAGAAGAAAATTCTGCAACAGGTTTTCCCCTGTCCATCATTGACCGACCAGACCTAATTGTAGACACGTTTTGGTCTGCAATATCAGAACTGTTCTGTACTGTTTCACTTAATTCTGTCTTGAAGCGCTGCAATCGCTTTGCCTTGGCTTGCATTTCTCTGCAAATTCAATGGAAATTAATGACAATAAGATCAGCTTCATCGTCAAAACACAGGAATGGAAGAGAATGGATAGATGAACTAATATTTTCCCATAACACATACAGTACCATCTTGAAAGGAATTGGAGCTTTACCGTTCAGTATCATCTTGAGAGGAATTTCCTTGCCAACTCTGCTCGGCCGAAAGTAAAGGAGGTGACCTTGTTCTTTTGGGAAGTGAGGAACTGGCAGGCTTGGTTGCGGCAGATTCCACATCAAATTTGTGCAGAGATGGCAATGATCTCTGATGACTTTGAGCTTTAGAGCTGGAGAGATTAGACCTAGTACTCAATCTAGGAGGAGATACAGAAGGCCTACCAGTGAAGCAAATAACATAAACAATGAGAAAAGGGGAAAGAAACGGAAACATCAGGTCATAACTAAAAACTAATGCAAGAGAATGTGTTGTGTGCAGCAGTGTGCTTCAGTTTTCAAGCACAGATTCCCATTAGGTAGGAATGGTTTGACTGGAAAAAAATATTCTGCTGGTTCTTGTTTTAAGAATTAACAACACACAGATTATATAAATTTACAAACTCAATTTATATTGCACCCAACAATCATCAATCCCACCTCCCCTGCACATAATACAGACTAATACAGATAATTGTTGAACAATTTATGTGATCCTCCTTCCTTGTCCTGTTCCTTCTTTACATCCCTGGGCTATCATCAATATGTTTTAGGTTTATTTACTAACACTTCACTAGCCCTCATGATGCGCTAATTGCTTTTTGTCTTCTTTCTTGACGAATAGTTCTCAGTAAAATAATTATTGATCCTGAATAAACAAATTACATCAACTAAAATGCTGACAACTACCTTTGATAGGACTAACTTTAACTCTCAGGGTATTTAACCCTTTCTAAAAAGATATGGAGTCATCCTGAGAGTCTGCTAATGGTCCAGCGGTTACCAAGTATTATTATTACGATCTACACTTAGGTTCATCCCGGATTCCAAACCCAAGGCATCACCTACTGAAAGCCACTCAACTCACTAACCAGGTTCCTTTATTGAAACTTGAAAGAGCTTTCAGTTATGTTCTTTGAAGGTTCTTTTAATTTAGATGGATGAGATTATTAGAGGAAAAGTTGAGGTAGTGCCAATTGAAGATAAGACGTAGGCGAATAGTTTAAGGTAGTTTGGACATGTGGTGCCCAGGATGATTAGAGACCCCATGATGAAAGGTTCACTTAGGAGAAACTAAAACAGGTAAGGGCAGGCCTAAGTTAGCGTGGAAAGTAGTGAGAGAAGATAAGAGCACTTAGCTTAGCAGAGGAGATAGTATTAAATAGGATAGAGTGGAGGAGGAGAATACAAGAGATCCCAAAGAGCTTTGCAAATGGTTTCATGTAACCAACCCCAACATTGTTTGAGAAACGGCATGGTTGTTCTTGCTGGACAAGGTCACAGCAGTAGGGTTTTATAGTTCTATTTTCTGTCAATGTATGTTTTCTTAATATAAGTCCCAAATAAGTATGTTGGGTTAAGTTTAATTACAGTTTTTTTATTGAACATTGTAACAGCAATCAAATCCAAAATTCTAAATCCACCTAATAACATTCCCAAACCCCATAAATTGTTATCCTCAAATCATTCACTGAAGAACCTACTCAAACTGAATAGAATTCAGTGTTCAGACTTTGAACAATGATTGAGGCCTTTAATCAGTTAGATTCTGAAGAAACAGACCCAACACTGTAGATCATTGAACTCTAAACTTCGGACACTACTTAAACTGGACAGAATTTACTTTGCATTGTTCACCACCTGAGAAGAATAACTTAGTTATTGGGCCTTCAGATTCCTGATTTGTTTTGGATATGATTTTAATCTAACATAATGTCTTTAAATTTAGTAGTTAGAGCTACAAAACTGTTCTCTATTCATCTTGTGCAAGAAAACTAAAATTACTTTACCAAAAGTATGAGACTCAATCCACTTGGTTGTCTACTTGTATCCCCCAAAAGATCTAAATGGATGTGGCCTTGGAATACATAAAAATACAAATATAGAAGCACAAAAATTTCAATCCATTTTCATCCTCTGAGGAAATACATTGTATGCAACAAAGAGATGTGCCAAAATAAAGGTAACAGGACAGTAATTTTAAGGTAGCATTTGGATCAAAAGTTTCTAAATGGGAATGGGAATGGGAATGAGATTCTCATACTATAACCATTTTTGACCCAAAAATCTTAATCCAAATATGAACAATGAGAATTTCAATGTCAATCCAATTCTTGATTCTCATCCTCAACAAAAACTCTATTCCAAACGCTACCTAAGAATATACTAATATTTATCTATTTTACCTCTTGGCGTCATCTTGAGAAGATTGTGAATATCCATGGAATCCATTCACAGGTTGCATAGGGGGAGATCTGTTTCGTTTTTGGCCATGGAGGTCAGCAGGCTGATTCAAAGAACTCATTCTAGAATCATAAGAACTTCCATAAGATGACACCATAGACACATTTTCATGAGCCACCAAGTCGGAGTTATTGCCTGGCAACTTTGGGCGGCCACCCCATGCAGAAGATACAGCAGGCCTAGAAGTCCAATAAAACAGTCATATGGAGATGTGGCAGATAATTTGACAGTACTATTTAAAGTGAGCCATGTTGTAAAGTGCTATAGGAAGACAAGTATATGTTTGACCTTAAGTAGATGACCTTAACAATACATTAACTGAATAATCTGGTGGGAATAGGCAGGAACAAAAGGGCTACGATTGTAGAGAGATGATTAACTACAGTGGATGTTATGAAAGTAACTACTTGCATTATCAGCAATTCCAAATTATCACTAGATTGAAAAGATTTCAACTTTTTGGAATTTTAATTGAATACTTTACTAAAAATAATTCACCATCCAGAAAGTGTGAGTACTGTCATGAAAATTTTATAAAAAAGAACATTCAATTGTTGTTATGCCATAGTTATTTAATAAGAAAGATGTATGAACTAGCCTATTATTTGGCAATCATATCTATGGCACGGTGTGAAGAAGAATAATGTAAGACCTACCGCCGAGCTTCACCCAAAGGAGGAAAATGCTCGTCAAAATGGTTGTTCACAAATGTTGCAGGAGGTGATTGTGGTATTTGTGACCCTGAGTGATTTTGATTGTTAACTAGCATATCTGAGTGGCTAACCAGTCAAGCAAAGAATGCAAAAAGGAGTTAGAGAACATGAAATAATACATTGATAATAGAAGATAATAAAAGACACGACTAATGTCACAATAAAAGAAAAAATAGTAAAATACTAAAGAGTGAAGAGAAAATTGATGAAACATAAAATCTACCGTTGAGCTTCACCAAATGAACTATGTTTCTCAACATAATAATTGCTTTTTGAAACAAAAGGAGATGGTTGTGCTCTCAGTGGAAAAATGTGACTCTGGTTCACATCACCTGCTATTGGGAGGCTGCCCAATCATGTAAAAAATAGCTAGAATAAGTACTACAAGAAAAAGCACAAAATGACAGAATGGTCAAGTATTTGTAACAACAAATACTTGCTAGCTTCATGAAATAATGCAATAAAATTCAAGATACGGGATTATTTTCTATATTTTGTAACTGACACTACATTACTACAAAGTAACCAAAATTACAGGTTAATTTTGCTAAAGTGATGGGTACAAGAGTCCCACTTTTGAAAAATATAAAATGGATAAGCTATATATAAAGGTAGAAGCCAAACATAACTAACAACACTTGTTGTGCTTCATATCTCAATATCAATGAAGCAGCAATTCAGACAGACATGGGACACAAACCAGACACAAGAGTCATCATCTTCAAAGAACATAGGACTGGATATGTCAGGACATGTAAATTAGTTAGCTATAAATATATTTTATATGTGCAATAAATTACATAATGTGTAGTTGTAGTTATATTAAAGTTAAATTTGATAACAAACATGTCAAATAAAATTACAAGTTGTCTTCATTACAAATTAAAATAATATTAGTTGCAATCAACTTTAGTTTCAACATGCCCAAATTACATTAGCCGTCACAAAGCATCATCAGCATAAGTTGAAATTAGACAAGCAAAACTAAGTCATTACAATCCTTTTTTGAAATGATGATATAGATTTCGTGAATAAAGTGAATCCAACGAGACACTATTGTTAATTGGTGCTTCACAGCTCAATACCCAGCTTGACTTCACAAAATAAATGACAACCATGGCAGGAAAGTAAACTGATAGTACATGTGCATAAGAAAATAGACTAAGTTTCTAAAATGTTTCCAAGATAAGAAGATAGAACATGTGCTCCTAACATGTTTTCAAAAAGTGATATATATTAGCATGCCTAAAATTCAAAACCAGTACAATTTTTAAGAAAAAGGAAGCCAAAACTACATACTTTAATGGATTTGCAAATACCATAATTACCTTCTAGTCGTGGCTTGATTAGAATTGCTCAAAAAATCTTTAGGGGGCAAAGGGGTCGATCTGTTTCCTTTGAAATCTTGAGACCGGGTAACTGTGGCTGTAACACTTGTCCCAGAATTTCTTGAAGCTACAAATGATGCAACTGCAGAAGGCCTGTTATAATTTTGGGCATCATTACCATTAGCTATATATTTTTCCCCATGATCCCGTGTATTAGGAGGAAATTCTGTGGCCCTGCGTGAAGTTGAGAATAAAAATATTAAGATGACATTCAATAATTTGTTAGAATACAATCACAAGTTTCAAGCTTTAGGGAAGGTCAGAGAGACAATGGGGTGGATGGAAGCATCAAACTGAATTCAATATGTATCCAATAATGTTATGTTAGACGGCATTGTCAAGTGTGAACCATACAGACCCATTCAAGGGCTAGTAAGAAAGGGATAAAATACTGGCGCTATTTATGAAAGGATAGCAAAAGAGTAAATACATAAGCGTTGACAAGGTGAAAGATAGTAAATACCACTATATAAAGGATATTAAATACCATTAAATAAAAATGGTAATTACAAAAAAACACCATCATGTATTGCCCACAAACACTTAATTTATCTTCAGAATTTTCAACGACATATGACTACCCTAAAGTATACAAACCCCATTCTGTTAGTAACTTTGTCAACTACAATAGTGAAATGACTCTATTAGTAATAGTGAGCTAAGTATGTGTGTGTTGCCACTAATGCATCATAGAATCACATAACACTGAAATGCAGTTAGCTTTACCAGTAATCATCTCCAACATAGTTTATTATCTAAGAGTAAGTAAACTATAAAAAAAATGAATGAAAGATTGGCAAGTATTAAGTACCTATAGAGTGCTGCGGACTGGCTAGAAAAGTTTGTAGGACGGATACTTGCAGGTGACCTCATACTATCTGGGGCTTCAGATGCTCTGTTATCAAAAGAGAATCTTAGGTATACCTAAAATTTAAATAATTAATAAAGGCTTATAAGAAGGCATGGAGATTCAGTAGTCTTCATAATAGAGTGCTCAGGTTATTAATTTACAAATATATTGATATGCCTTATCATCTAGGGGCTCAATATACTACTTAATGATATCTTATAGCAGAATATCCCAAGTAGCTATAAGGTGACATAAGGTTTTGAGTGCAAGGTTATATCTCTGTTAATGCTTTTGATTGTAGCATAAAAAAAAACTATACAAGTAAATCAAAACTAAATATTTTCAGATAAGAGTACATGGGCAACTACAAAATTAAAAGCAGGGCTTTCTAACAGAAGATCAACTTCGTATAAAAATTATTGTATATATATATATATACA
>JAYMTH010001378.1:0-15239 GCA_036897465.1 Pelargonium australe | reverse complement strand
GTGCCCAGATGGGGTCCACGTGCCTCACGTGCCTTCCAAGCCCTAATTATCAATTTACGTCTTCAATTTTGACTTTAACCGTTGACCAATTTTTTTATGTCGAATCAGTGATTATCATGTAACACATAATATTTGCACATGATGGATTTGCTAATGCTCCAATTTGTTGATAATTTTTATATTTACTCCACGAATTTATAAATAAAAAAAATCACGAAATTGAAAAAAATGAAGTTGCTATTTTTATTTTATATTAGAGATATAGGACGACGGTAATATAATGACGGTGGCCCGTGCTGTCCTCTCAAAACCTCATTACATATACTAGTATAATTTAATTATTTCAACGATAGTACATCTACTAAGTGATAATGATGCATCTTAAAGTTATAGAGATCATGAATTTTATCTTATTTTTCATGCCAGACTCCACTTTAATTGAAACATTTAATAAAATACACAGTCAATTTTAAAAATACGGCATATTCTAAAATAAAAGAACATATACATATTCCAGCTAGGTTAGTTATATGCTTTATGTCCCTTGGTATTTCATGGTAATGTTAATTGACCTTTGGGGCGGGACTTGTATAAAAATCAAGCATTTGAACATAAATTCAGATAGTTCACATTCTTGGGGAATTTACAAGCCTATTTTTTGTTGTTGTTTTTCATGAGTCATGTAACCCGGTGTTTGAGTTTGTTGAGATCTAATGTGTTGCTATTTATTTCGTTAATATAAAAAATAAAATGACATATATATTCAAATGCATCGTTACTCATTTTGATGTATTTGCACACCTTATAAGTTATAGGCTACAAGTGTATGCGCATAAATGTTGTCAAACTAAATTCGGATGTGCATTAGTAGTATAAAGTCATTTTGTTGTTAGTATGACGCTTAAGTTAGTTCTTCATAAAATTAAGTAGGTGCTTATGCAAATCAATGTGTCACAATTGAAACTTTGAATGTGTAATTGGAAAAGGGTGATCGAAAATGTTCACTTGTGTGCTCATAACTATACATGAGTGACAATAGTTGCTAACTTATGTATTCCCTTGTTTATTTAGGTTTTTTGAACTCCAAATTACCATCTATTAAAATTGAAAGCTTTGTTGTATGACTTTTTATTTGTGTTTGCCAGTATTTGATTGGGTTATGTATGTAAATTAAGTACAACAATGTGGAATGTTGTTGCCATGGAAGTTTTGGTTCAACTATATTTTTTTTTTAATTTATAAAAAACTTGGATTGAGAACTGGCATTTTGAATTTTCTTTATATACATGTGTATGAGAGATACACACATGACACAACTGTAACAGAATGTATTTCAGATCGTGTGTGATGAGTGCGACATATTCATAGGAGCATCCGGAGGTCATAGGACTTGGATTGATGGCCCATAAGTATTATGATGTGTCATCAAACTCATATACATCTTAACCCGTACTATTGTTCGTTGAATCTTTGAGTGTCGCCCACGAAGATTCTTCAACGCCAACACTTGCCACGTCCATACTGGCTAATGTTCGGCCGCAAATCACTACCTTGGAGGCCGGCATCGAGGCCATTAAAGATGAGCATCCAATGCAACAAGAGTTCGCTAGGTACCAAGCAAAACAGTAGGCAACATAGGATGTTGTGGCCATATGAGCAATGAGATTCCCTCTTACTGTTCCAACAAAATAAAGTTATAATACAACAGTTGGACGCCAACATCCAAACACTGGTGTAGAATGAATCGGACCCCTTTGACACCATTTCGTGTTGGACATCAAAAGATAAATGTAGAGAAAGTAAAAAAAGAAAAAAGAAAAATACTTAATTGACACATCAAATTACACAAATACTTATGTACAGTACAACATATGAGACATATAGCTAAATCGAGCTGTCAATTTAGATTTAAATCCGCAAATACCCTAAAATCAATTCAACTTAAAATCGATCTAATACGAATAGTTTCTCAAATCAAATTAAATTTGTTGTACACAAATATTGATCGAATCAAACAAATATACTCCAATAAGCACATTTTACACAAAGATACAAAATCCAAACAAATTTTAATTTTTTTTATCCGATCTGAAATATGAATCTTAACTTGAATATTACTCATCTAAAGTACAAGATAGTTGGTATGCAGATCGTACGGATCCGAAGCACTCAATCAACAACACATCATCGAATTTAGCAGACTCCAATCAAAGGTTGTGTACTGTAGCTGCTTACGTGGCATGATAAAAGCTCCTGTCGTACCAGTTTTGCATTGGCACAAAACGCACACATTCTCACGTGCGCAAAACCAAAAAAGCGTGCGCAGCACCGAAACCGAACCCGGACTTGTTTTGGTTAAAAACCGGATTGCATAATCAGCTATAGGTCCGGTACATTGTAATTGGAGAGGATTGGTTCGAGTTGGGGTCTCTTTTTTCGGTCAAAATAAAGAAACGCACAGAGCATAGAGACTAGAGAGAAAGGTCGGCTCCAGCGACCCCCAAACCCTAATTCTATCACAATCGGTTGCTGTTTCTCACTCAATTCAATCGCGGAAGCGAGGTTCGTTCCGGTTTCTAGGGTTCCAGATTCTTGTTTCGCAGATTTTCTGAAACGCCACTCTGATGCTCTTTCTGTGCGTTTTTTTTTTGTAATTCGAATGGATGATGTTTTTGATCATTTTCGTGTTGCGTTTGTTTATTGTGATTAGATCGATCGCTGTCCGGGGACCGTGCGGATTGGTTTGATGCTTATGATTGTTGAATATTCGCTGTTTCAGCTGAGGAATCTGTAGAGATTTGGGACTTTTGCATCGAAGATGGATTTGGTAGCTAGTTGCAAGGTGTCTATTTGCTTCTCACTCAATTTGATTGTTGTTGTGCCACTGTATTTTTTTCAACTGTCCAAGTTAGTGTCAGTGCTGTGCATGTTTAATTTTTATTGTTTCGCGCATTTAGTTGTCGAAGGAATGCTACAAGATTGAGTAGTGCTTGAAACATTGAATGTTTAATTTGTAATAGAATTCAGAGTAATTTTTTGATATACTATCGTGAATGGCCGTTCTTGTTTGCGGATGATATGCAATTGTTTTATTGTCAGGCAGTTTTGCATGAATAGCTTTTGTTGGCATCTCTGGTTGGCTTGATTGAGCTGTAATATGTCAGACTATAAGGAAATGTAATTGAATCTCTGGAAATATGAGGATTGGGCAGCTTTTCTTTCCCAACAAACTATTACCACATGGACATGCATTACGATCTGAAGTAGTCTTGATTTCATAGGATGCCATGTACTAGAATATCAACATTTTTGGTATCAGCTTGCAACAGCAAAGTAGTTTCTTTTTCTTAAAATCTTATTTTGCACCTTTGCACGGTACGCTTACCTGATCATCTTCTTTAATCCAGTCCCTTATGTTGTCTAGACGGCATCCATACTATATGTCTATATCCAGGATGAATTATGGCACTGAGTTTATTCAATACTATGGGATCATTGCACTTCCATTCATGGATAGGTATATGTCTATAACTATGTATGGTATGGTCATCCAGCATGGATGAAATGGATTTTTTTTTTTAACACATAATGTGCTTCCTTATTGTTCACAATGATTGAATTTTATACTGGGATTACTGGATCATCATCATCATCATCATCTCTCTTTATATATAAATTGGGCTTTTTAGTATTAATGTCAAGAGGATACATTGGTCATATGTAAGAGGCTTGCATTTTTGTCCACTGTATATGAGCCTGAGGCGGATCATTTGGTGTTAACTGGTCCCTACTGCAGTTTTAGTTCATATGATTATTGTTAAAGGGTGAATGTAGTGCACAGAACTGCTCTCTCTCTCTCTCTCTCTCTCTCTCTCTCTCTCAAACTTCAAGTTTTATAAGTCTGCTGCTAACATTTTTCTATTTTAGTTTAATAATGATATTTTTGGTTTCTATTTCAGGACAAGTTGGCGTATTTTAGAATAAAAGAGCTGAAAGATATCCTCAGTCAGTTATGTCTTTCAAAGCAAGGGAAGAAGCAGGTGTTATACTTGAAATGCCATTTACTTTTTATGCATTGATTTATTTTGGTGCAATGTGTATCATGGAATGAAATAATAAGAAAAAACATGAGAGGCAGGATTTAACAGAGGATACAAGGCTAGTTTGGATGGAGTGGAAAAGGAGAATGCAAGTAGAGGTTCCTTAATAATTTTGCTAGAGGATTCATCTAGTGAAAGGCTCTGTTGTTGCACGAGAGCACTGATGCTCCAATCACAATGATTCCAACTGGAAGTTGTGCATTGCTTATAAATTCTAGTAATTTGTTTGACCTTATCAGTTTCTAGAGGACTTCTTATCAATTTTATATTTCTTATATATATTTATGTGTTTTAAATGCTCATTAGTCATTACATTAGTTTAGGCTACTCTATCGAGTTATATGTAATTGTCACATATCATCATTTGCTTTGTTATACACATTCCTATTCCATTTGAACCATCTATTTTATGTGAATTTTTTTGGTATCTTTCTTGACTGTGTAGGCTGCCAATATGAGCTTGTGTAAATAGAATTAACAATATTTGTGATGACTTCTATTCTTTAGCTTATTTTGATATATACTTTCATCTTTTATTAAGTCTTTTACCTTTTTGTGTATTTCATGGTAATGTTAATTGACTAAGTTTGGGGCAGGACTTATATAAAATAAACATTTAAACTTAAATTCAGATAGTTCACATTCCTAGGAAATTTACTATTCACATTCCTAGGAAATTTACTAGCCAGTTTGCTAGAATGTTTTTTTAAGAGCCTTGTAAACTAGCGTTTGAATTTGTTATGATCTAATGTGTTGATTTTTTTTTTGTAGGACCTTATTGACAGGATATTAAAAACCTTTACTGATGAAGAAGGTAATTGGCTCATCCCATGTCAATCAAGAAGATACATTGTTACAAACTCATAAGTTAAATTATTCTATTTTCAGGTTGAAAATTATAGTGATAGTAGTATAGTTATGCTATTATAGACTTCTGTACTGTCAAATTTAAAGACATTATATTCATAATTTATGTTCTTATAATGTCATTTTTTGTTTTATTTAATCCCCAATGAGTGGCTCATGTGGGAAACAGTAGGCAACATGTTTGTTTGATATTAGAATAGGCAACTACACTCTGGCCATCTGCTCGGTGCTATATTATTGCTGTTGTTGTTGTCAGTGTTGCACATTGAGCTCCAATGTTTGGGATGAATTTCAGTAAAACAAAACTGCGGCCCTGTGCATGAGTCATTGTGATAAAAATTATCTATATAATCGCAGCTTTTATTTGGTGTTGATGAAATTGGCGACACCTTAATTGTTGGGGTGCGGATCCCTCACAATAGAGGTCTAATGTTTGTAATCTATTTGGTGGGGTGGGAAGGGGTTTTCAAAAGGGGATATACCCCTTAATTGTAGCTCATTAGCCCAATGGAAGAAAAAAATGTTCTATTTGCTGTACAAATTAAACCTCTGATATTTTGGTGAGATGAATCAAGATATCTTCAACAATGATTTTTGTAATTGTTAACCCTCTGAACCTAGGCTTAGTACTTCATGCTTGCTTTCCTTGTGTAGTTATATTTGTTTTTACCTGCCTTCTATACTTTCTTATAATCATTCTTTAATTGGGAGATCATGTGTTTCATTCTCTCTCTTTTTTTGTCTTACGTATTGGGGTTGATTTGCTACACCTCTACATTTCAATTTTGTTAAAATGCAAAATTTCAAGATATTTTCATTAAATCATCTCAAGCCTTTCATCTTGTTTTTGTAGATTCCAAAATGCGGGCAAAGAAGCATGCTATCAGAAAGGAAGAGGTAGCAAAACTAATAGATGATACATACAGGTTTGTGTTTTGTAATTATTATATCTTTTGTGCTTTAGAAGCTCATTCTACGCCCGGATATTATTGTGATTTTCCACTGTTTTCTGACATGGTTGTCTCCAGGAAAATGCAGGTTTCTGGGGCCACTGATTTAGCATCGAAGGGACAAGGGGCCTCAGATAGCAGTACTGTAAAAGTTAAAGGTGAAATCGAGGATCGGTTTGAAGTAGATACGAAGGTTCGGTGTCTCTGTGGTAATGCATTGGAATCAGGGTCAATGATCAAGGTAAAATGACATCTGTCATATGCACTACTCCCTCGGATATGTTTGCACACCTTCTAAGCTACAAGCATGTGGGCAATAGTTGTCTAACTAAATACAAATGCGCATGTGGAGAGCTATGATATTTTCCATGTTCTTTCTAAGATCCCCAAATTAAAACCATGCATTGGGATGAAATGAGTGAAGAGTTACAAAAATCATTTACATACATGTTGATTTCAGAAAAGTTGATATTTGGACAGAATGAGCGAAGAGTTATCAAAACTCATTATCAAAATTTATAGTGCTTTTACAAAGACTGGCGATCATGCTGTCTTGTTGTTACATATGCACTTTCAAGATTTATACTGACTTCTATTCCTCTTGTTATTTTTTAATTTATTTTTAATTATCCACATAAACCTTTCCTTATCTGCACATGCTTGTTTTTTCTTTGGTGGGTTATTAATTGTGCTTGTTCCTCATATCTTACCTTTTCTTTTTTGTTTGTTGGCAGTGTGAGGATCAAAGATGCAATGTGTGGCAGCACATGAGTTGTGTTTTAATTCCAGAGAAACCCTTGGAGGGGGATCCACCTGTTCCTGACATATTTTATTGTGAAATTTGTCGACTAAATCGGGCAGATCCGTACGTATCACCATGACTTTTCTTTCTGAGTCCCATTGGATAAAATGATAATGAAGTCACTTGGCTTCTATTAGTTTGACGTTGGGCATTTTCTTAGGCTAGCAGCGCAATTGGTCCCTGCCTCACACATTAAAATCTCCTAATATTTAGTACAGATTTTACCTTTGTATTTTGCACCGTGATAGTACAGATTTTACCTTTGTCCCTTTGCTATAAGATGTTCTATTGACCATAATTATATCAAATAATTAAGCCATTTTCAAATTATTCATTTATTATTTTTTGTATGGCGTTTTAGTCTAAAAATGGTGAGCTTTTTATGATATGGTTGCTCATCTGAGATTAAGAAATACCAATAATTAATTTTTTTACCATTTTCTTTTTGTTAAAATTATGTGGTGGGAGTCATTGTATGTGTATAACTGAATGTGCAATTTAATAGTTATCCTTCATATAACAGTGCAGTATATGCTCTATGGTAGTCTTGCTGATGCACTGTTTAACATCTCTATTTTCCTTCCGTACACAGTTTTTGGCTTTCAGTGGCACATCCTCTGCTTCCTTTGAAGTTGACTACTCCAAATATTCCTACTGATGGGTTAGTACCAAATCTATTTGAACTTGGTTCTGACTTGAAATTTGTGAATATTGTGTACACAACTCCTGTTAGACTTCTGTTTAATGTGGTTTAATATCATCCAGCACTAATCCAGTGCAAAGCGTGGATAAAACATTTCAACTCACGAGGGCAGATAAGGATTTATTGGCAAAGCAAGAGTACGATGTTCAGGTTAGCTCTTATATTCTTGCTTGATGAGTTGTTATCTCCTATTTAGTTGTGACTGTACTGATTATATGTGCTTAATGACTATGTTGTAGGCTTGGTGTATGCTTCTGAATGACAAGGTTCCTTATCGAATGCAATGGCCCCAATATGCAGATCTACAGATCAATGGTATGGTGATTGGTAGTTCATGTTTGGTGTCTACTCGTATATTGCACATAGACTGACGGATTTTCCCGTTGTTATTGCCTGGTTTTGAAATATTTGGTATATGATGAGCATATATGCTATTTTTGGTATTCCTAGGTCAAAACTACCTCACTTTCATAATAAGTGTCGTTTTCGAGTATTTCATACAAATCAAGAAGTTATGTAAAATGAGTTAATTAACCTTATGTGATTGCTTGTCTACTGAATAATTATTACGTCTACTCAATAATTACTTGTAGTGCGAGTAATAAATACTGTTCTTGGGAATACAAAAGGGGCATAGTTGGGAAGTCAAATGCATTTTTATCTAGAAATAGTATAATGACACTTTTTTCAAACAACTTTGCTTTTTAGAATGACTTATTTTGGAACAGTGTTATATTAATAGAAGATATCTTTTCTGAATGTGGATAAAAGAAGGTATAGTAATATAATAAACTGCTGTCATTATAAATAATTCTATTTTATCTCATTCTTGTGGCATTTTTATTTTTATTTTTCAATGTTGAATGTTTTATCCCACAATTTTAATTTTCTAACGTTTTTAATTGTCACTTCAATTTTGAATGACTTGGTGTTGAAGTGGTATGTAAAATATTTATTTATTATCTGCGTAAATCCTGCAGGTGTACCAATGCGCGCAATTAATAGACCCGGGTCTCAACTTCTAGGGGCAAATGGTCGTGATGATGGCCCAATTGTGAGCTCTCTCTTTTACCACCTGAGGGTTTTGGTGTATTGGATTCAAATGATTTTTGTGTTATTTCTTAGCTATCTTCCTTTCTTTTGTCAGATTACACCATGTACCAAAGACGGAATTAACAAGATTTGCTTAACAGGATGTGATGCTCGCATATTCTGTTTCGGAGTTAGACTTGTAAAGCGACGCACAGTTCCACAGGTTGGTCTTTCAATAAGTTGTCAAATGCATTCCTTTTGATAAAATTTCATCTTTTGTTAGCGCTGTGGATTTAAATGATCAAGTTATATTACAACGGGGTTTTTATTTTATTTTTCAATTGGTACTTTGACTCAATTAAGAATCAATTATTGATTGAATTCTTTGTAGACCAATTGTTCGTTACTATCAAGTCCTTATGTATTTGATGTGTACACATATTCAAGAGCTATGATGTACTAGATACGACTAAAGAGTTTAATATCATTAGGGTGTATTGGATAAGTAATGATATTTGTGATAGAAGCTCTTGAGTTTCAAGACTAATATGAGATGGAAAGCAAATTTGGATGCGAGGCACTAGTGTAATTTACCTCTATATGTTTCATGTTGGATCTCTTGTCCCTGATCATGTACTACTAAAAAAATTGTTTAGATCTCTTCTGCTCTTGAATTTCTCCTCATTTGTGGTTATTAATTGTCATTGTTTTCTAGATTCTAAACTTGATTCCCAAGGAATCTGATGGTGAGCGATTTGAGGATGCTCTTGCTCGTGTACGCCGTTGTATTGGTGGTGGAGCGGCAACTGATAATGCTGATAGTGATAGTGATATTGAAGTTGTTGCAGATTCTTTTGTTGTCAATCTGCGATGTCCGGTAAGTTGAGATAACATGTATATGACATTCTTTGCTAATAAGCCATTTATGAAATGCTTTTATAAGTTTCCTGAATATCATTCATATGTATATATGTTATATAATTTATGTATTAGGAATCATCGTTACTTTTATTAGTGGCATAGAAGGCTTAATTTAGTTCTAGTTCAAATCTATATGTTAGTGTTCTGTTAGGATTTTCGCATAAGTTGATATTTTTTTATTGAAAATAAGAAGTTAACGATTTTTATGGAAGGAATGACATCATGTTTGTGTGATGTGGGACCTAAATATCTGTGAATTAATACAAGTTGCTGCCTTTTGTTAACTGATGCTGGATTAGTGGATTTATTGATAGGATAGATGGAGTTTACGCCTGCTATGCTCAATTGTGAACATTATGACTGCTATTTAGTTAAACTTGTATGCAACTAGTAATTCTAGAAAAAAATTCCATCTAATTATCAAATGTGAAAGTTAGGATGTTTGATGAATATACGTGTGGTGGTTAGCTCTCGTATTTCCCTTTATCACCGTATACAACATTTGCCAACCCCTATGTTGTTTGGGTAATGGCTTGTTTTTTGTTGTTGTTATCATACATAGTATTGAACTCTGTTATGATTGATGCTATTCGCAGATGAGTGGTTCAAGAATGAAGGTTGCTGGACGATTTAAACCTTGTGCTCACATGGGTTGTTTTGATCTTGAAGTTTTTGTGGAAATGAACCAACGGTCTAGGAAGGCAGGCAACTAAAAATAATTGTATATTGTTCTGTTTCTATTATATATATATATATATCTTGATTGTTTGAACAAATATGTTACTTTTCTGCAGTGGCAATGCCCTATTTGCCTGAAAAACTTCTCACTGGAGTATATAATTATCGATCCGTATTTCAATCGCATCACATCTTTGGTAGCATTTCTTCCCTACTTGCTGATTTACTGCAGTTGTCAATTTAGATCGAATGCATCATATACTTGATGTAGACATTAATTTGAAATTGGTTTATTTTTTTGTGGAGTAGATGAGACATTGTGGAGAAGATGTGACCGAAATTGAAGCAAAGCCTGACGGTTCGTGGCGTGTAAAATCTAAAAATGAAAGTGAACGTAGGGAACTTGGGGATCTTGCACTGTGGCACTCTCCTGAGGGTAATCTATGTGCTCCTGTTGAAGTAGATGTTAAGCCAAAAATGGATGCACTGAAACAAGTCAAACTGGAAGGAGGTTTTTCAGATGGTCATACGGGGTTGAAACTAGGAATCAGGAAGAATAGCAATGGGTTTTGGGAAGTCAGCAAACCTGATGATACGAACACATCTTCTGATCATAAATTCCAAGAGAAGTTACATAATAATAATCAGAAAGTTATCCCAATGAGCAGTAGTGGTACTGCAAGTAGGGATGGTGAAGATGCTAGTGTAAACCAGGATGGTAATGGAAATTTTGATATCTCTGTCAACAATGGAATTGAACTTGATTCTTTGCCTCTGAATCTTGATTCAGCATATGGATTTGCTGACCGTAACTCATCTGCACAGTTGGGAAATGCAGAAGTTATAGTTCTCAGTGACTCAGAAGAAGAGAATGATATGTTGGTGTCTTCTGGAGCTGCCTACAATAACAATGGATCTGATGTTGGCGTTCCTTTTTCTGTGCCTCATTCCGGAATGGATCCATATCCGGAAGGTCAGACTCTTGGGAACGGTTCATGCTTGGGTCTTTTTAATACCAATGAAGATGAATTTGAAATGCCTCTTTGGCCATTACCTCCCGGGAACCAAACAAACACTTTCCAATTATTTAGTTCAGATGCAGATGTCTCAGATCCTTTAGTTGATTTACAGCATGGCTCTGTTAACTGTCCCCCATTAATGAATGGCTATACATTGGCTCCTGATGCTGCCCTTGAACCTGCTTCTTTGGTCCCAGATTCTTCAGTTAATCGTTCTGATGCTGACATGAATGATAACTTAGTGGATAATCCTTTGCCATTCGGGAGAGATGATCCTTCTTTACAGATATTTCTTCCAACTAGGCCTTCACACACACCGACCCAATCTGATTTGAGAAATCAAGCTGATGTGTCAAATGGAATGCGCACTGATGATTGGATCTCTCTTAGGCTTGGTGGCAGTGCCAGTAGTGGTCACGGAGAGTCTACAGCTGTGAACAGGTTGACTTCTAGACAACATATGCCATCCAGAGAAGGTGCCACAGTTTCGTTGGCTGACACTGGTTTGTTACTCTTTACCATTTAATGCAATAGGCTAGTTTTTCTTTTCTTCTCGTTCTTTGAAAGAGGCGATTGTGTTTCCGGTATTATCGTTATACGCTGTTTGTTTTAAGGATTCAATATATTGCTGCTGATAGTTGCCCATTTTGCAGCTTCTTTACTAGGTGGTATGAATGATGGTAGATCTGAGAAGTCAAGTAGGCAAAGATCAGATAGTCCCTTTTCATTTCCTCGGCAAAAACGTTCCGTGAGGCCACGGTTGTATCTTTCTATTGACTCAGACTCTGAGTAGAGAGGCATTTTGACCTTGTCCATTGTGAGTTAGCGTTTTTTTGGGTAATCTTTTGCCTCCTGAAGGTTGTACTCATGTTCAGAACATGATATTTCCGGAGGTCAGACAGCTAGACAAAGTGAAATTATTTGGTTGGTGCCTGCAGAATCATTCGCTCAATTGGTAAGTAGCTGGTTCATATTCTTTACTCTCTATTCAAGGCGTATTTAATGTGTGTTTGCATAACAGTGTTTATTAAATCCTTTTGTTGTAACAGGGTCCCTCCTAAGTTATTTTTGCCTCGTGTTCAGTGAAGATCTGCAGGTCCAGCGTCGGCAAATTGTACAGGCCATTGTTATTTCTGAATTAAAATCATCCGTAGGATTGCGTGGGGAACCTCCCCTAAGCTGATATATACTAATATCTTCTCTCATCAGGTAATGACGTAGCAAATAGCTTGTAAATGTTTTCACCCAGATTCAATTATTTATAAAAAAATGAAAATTATTTTTTAAAGTGAATAGTTTGAATCTTTTGTGATGATTTAGGTTTTATTCTGTATCCACAGCAAAACATGGATTGTTATAATTGTATTCTGAAGAAATTTGTTGCGGGTAATAGAACTACATTTATTCTTAATAATGGTAGGCAACGAGTGAATTAGACAAGGCATTGCGGTCTTGAATTTTTTGCTTGATCTCTTGCAGACTTAATCAAGTAATGTAGAGTATACTTTTTATTCATGCATTTGAAATACACATTGAAAGTGAACAGAATTGCTATTCTTGTCGATATGTCCTGCAAGAAGCTATATGAGCTAACACTATGCTACGGATTTGGTAAATGTCCAAGTATTGAATATAAAGCACAGTATGATTCATGAGGTTGTGATTGGTGTCGTGCCCATGTTGGTTTTGCTGCAAGACACTATTGTTGTTTTTTTACAACGAGCACTATTGTCGTTTGATTAACCTAAGCTACAAGTTTACAATATTAGTTTACTCTTTGAGTAACAATCGTTTTAGCATGTCTTGCATGTTCAAACACAATCGTTCATGTACATATGATGTGCTTGAGCTTAAGCATGCTTAAACGTGAAGTACTTGATTAACCTAAGCTACAATTTAACAATATTAATTTACTATTTGAACAATAATTGTTTTAGTATCTTGGGAGTGTTTTACATGTTCAAACACGAATGTAATAAGTTTATATACGTGTTATTTTGCACACTTAAATTTGTGTGCGTAAGTGAGAAGTTTTAAGAAGTTGAATTTCATGTAATAGTAATGAAGTACTTTTCTGTCTCAAAATATGTTTATAAGTATCACAAGTTTAAGCATGCTTAAATTTGTGTACGCGAGAAGCTCAAAAAAGTTGCACAAGCTTAAATAGGTCTCTAAGCACACTTTTTCTAAGTGCTGTTTAATAAACTTATGACATACTACTAACTAAATTATTACAAGTACATTAGTAATAATAAATTAACTCAACATATATATTAATTGAGTAATTTAAACTACTATAACCGACCTGACTTAGTCAATCTCATTGACAAAACAATACGACCCATTTACAAACACATCTAGCAATCAATATAACAAAATCGAACCAGTCCATCTTATCGACATATTAGGTTGCCTCAATCTACATTTTGTGAGGACTAGAAGGTAATATATGTAAAAAAAAAAAAAAAATCCAGAGACGTACATGATCATGCCTTTTTCAAATTACCAGTTATGCATTTTACCGTACAAGACGGGGCAGTCCTTAAGAAGCACTAGTTTTAGCAAACAAGTACTAATAAGGGTAGTGCATACATCAAATAAAGTTTGTTACATTCTGTTAACTTCACTAAACACTAGCAAACATTACAGAATATACAAGACACTCTTCCATTGTTGCTCATCATATAGATGCAACACAACAATTGTTGAACTATAAAACATATTATAAGGTATAGATTCTGCAGGACAACCTTAGGGTTATAATTGATAGAAAACTTTCACTTACTATTTCCTATTGAAACAAAAGCTACTGATGCATAGGTCGACAAATTGTTTACTCTGCAGTGCGAAACCAAAGTAAACCCATGATTCAATCATCAATCATACACTATCATGAACACGATGATTCACATTAACATAATGTATGCAAAATTGCTCACAACCCGCTGTGATTCAAATGAGAACACATATGAACATGATAATATATTGTATGCAAAATTGCTCACAACCCATTATGATTCAATGAGCACCAATATGAATATGAACATGATGATTCACATGAATATAATGAATGCAAAATTTCTCACAACCCATTATTATTCAATTGAGCAGAAGTATGAAGTTGGTGATATTCAAGTTAATATAATGTATGCAAAATTACTCACAGCCCATTATGATCGAAATGAGAACAAACCATAACGTAGTGATAAATAATCACAATATTCCAAAGAAACTATTGCATATAACTCAAACCTCATAAATAAGAATCATACACTATCAAATAACCCCACAAGCATTCAAGGCTAGTAACATCAAAATCAGTTTTAAACTCACATCACATCACAGATCATCCTCCATTCTCAAATACTCCCCAATATCTCCCTGGTGAAGAACCACAATTCCATTAGGGTCCAACTTCCTACAATCCTGTGTAGACTTGGAAGCAATACCAAAACCCAAAGGCACATCAGACATAGAAAACACCACAACCCCATCTCCAGGCATGATGTTTTCAGTAATCCTCCCCAACCCACCTTTCAAAACATGATTACCATACAGAAAAGACATCTCAGAGGTGGGTTTGAGCCAGACCTTGTGCTTGGCATTGGCGGCCAATATGCCGAGCGCCTGTACGGTCAAGTGAAAGCTGCCTCCTTTGGTGAACTTGCCGATGCATGTGCCGAGAGAGACGAGATTGGCGCGACCGACGTTGGTGGCGCGCTTGACGAGCGAGTCGCTGACGTAGAAGACCTTGTTCTTCTGGAGGCGGAAGCAGTAGCGGCCGGGGTTGGGGTCAGGGCCTTCGTGAGAGGGGTTGTCCACGATGTTCTTGAGGTTGTTGCCGGTGAATTTGAACAGCTTCTCGAATACGGCGGTGGTTTCGGTCTCGTCCAGAGGTCTCATTTTAGGGTTTAGGGTTTTGATTCTGAATTTTCAGAAACTATGGAGAGAGAAGAAAATACCTCAAAGGCAGAGCGGCGAATATAAAGGAGGATGTTAGGTTTGTTTTTATTTATTTATTTAAATAAAATGTTGAACGGGTCACTGGGTTTTGCCCGACTACAAGCTGAGAAAAACCGAATCCGAATTTCCATAACTTCAAATAAATATATAAAAATTGGTGTAATCTAAACAAGTCAATTAGATTCTGTTACCGTAGCCAATTTT
>JAYMTH010001377.1:0-15242 GCA_036897465.1 Pelargonium australe | reverse complement strand
TTAATTATAAAATAAATTAATTTTCATTTTAATTTTTAATTTTTTAAAATTTTAAAGTTACCAATTAGAAGGGGACACTTGACCAATAAATAGTTTTTAATTTAATAATGTCATATGTATCTTGATTGTACATTTTTTTATATTAAAAACATCACATGTATGCTGATTGTACATTTTTATTATTAAAAAATCCACATCAGCGATTTTAACGGACTTGTGGACGGAAGTTGACGGCAGAGACTAATGAGGTTCACTTTTTGATACTATATGGACCAATTCGATCTATTTTAAAGTAGAATGACCAATTCAGTACATTTGTATAGTAGAGACTAATTGAGTAATTAATTTTTGTTTTTTTTTTTATACAAATTTTGACATTTTTCTATTTTGATTCATTCCAAATCGTACGTATATTTGTGAAATTTACGTTCTTCTCCTTCTTCTTCTTCCTCCTCCTCCTCCGTATTGCAGACCGTTAAAGCCACAGCACAAGTAGGGTCGATTTCTCTCTAATTGGGGGTTCGAAAGAATTGCAGAGAAGCGCCTAAACAAATTGTTCGCCTCGGGATTTTGTACTCTGCAATTCATCTTACCTCCGCCATGAAATCACATCACGCATCTCTTGGTCGACGAACGGTACGCATCTCTCCATTTTCTTCTCACCATTTTGTATACATTATGTTGATTTCGCTTGAATTGAATCCATTTCTTTTTTCTGAGTTCAGTTGGAAGAAATTCGTCAGAAAAGAACAGCTGAGAGATTAGGCAAAGGATCGTCAGGATCAGATCTAAGCAATGTTTCTTCAAGCCCTAACGGTTGTCCTTTTTATTTCCATTTGTTTTTATTTTCTGTTTCAATTTACTGTTACATTTTGTGATTTTTTAAAATGTTGATAAGGACATTGTAATTGTTATGTGTTCTGACTTCTGATGGAACAGATGTTGTGGAGATAAGAAAATCAGAGAGCGGAACTCGGCTCTCCGAGGTACCATCTTTTATCAAATTTGTGTGGAATTGTAGTTAATAATCTTGGAGATAACAATATGCATAATATGTTTTCAATTTTGAAAAATGGTGCAGACTGATGTTAGTAGTTTAGTATCTCAGCTAAAGGACCTGCAGAGGAAGAATGAGGAACTGGAGGAGCTAAACAAGAAACTAAGTTACAGGGTATGCCGATGACCATGAATTATCCGATTGGTTATTTATTATTGATTTATATAGAAATCTGATTTTCTTTTCCGTTTCAGCTTCAAACAAAGGAGGCCGAGAATGATATACAACAGAAGCACCTAAGCAACTTGGTAAATGGAAGTTCATTATTTTTATGCTACATTGTTTAGTTAGGGAATCCATGATGTGTTGTATGTTAACTATGACTTGATAAAGATACTAAATGTTTTTAGAAGTACAATCTAGCTTAACTGCTTAAGAATGAAAAGGATGGTTAAAGATAATACTCCATCCGTCCCAAAATGAGTGTTTTGCTTGTCTTGCACTTTTGTTCCAAAATGTGTGCCCCCTTTCCTTTTTAGGAAGTTAGTTATGTATGAAATACCAATAATATCCTTATAATAAGTAAGTTATTATTCCTTGAGTTTGTTACAACTCGTCTATAGGGATACACGAGGAAATATACAACAATAACTAATTTCTCCTTCATTTTTCTCACAATGGAAACCAAGACACTCATTTTAGGACATAAGGAGAACCGGAAAGACAAATTCTCAGCTTAGATCACTGAAGCCGAGAATCATTTTAGCACGATTTCACATATTAACTTGGTTACTTCATGATTGTAAGTGCAGGAACATAGTACTATACCATCTTTGAGGAAAGCTCTTAGGGATGTTGCAATGGAAAAAGATGCAGCAGTTGTTGCACGGGTACATACTAATTTTCCTTGTTCTATTTTGTTAATATACACTTCTCTCATGGAATTTGATTCTCTAGTGTAGGAGGATCTGTCAGCCCAGATTCGCTCACTCAAGAAACGTCTAAAGGAAGCAGAAGAAGAACAATACCGAGTATGCAACAAGTTTCTGCCTTAAAGTTAAATGTTTCTAAACATCCTAGTTTCTTCTCTTACTATCTGTCTTGCAATAGGCCGAGGAAGATGCAGCAGCCTTGAGAGCAGAACTAAACTCTATGCAGCAACAGGCAATGAGTGGTTCATATGGTGGAATACCCTCTACAGGAAGTTCATTAGATCAGATGCAAATTTTGGAAAAGGAGTTGGATAGATTGAAATTTGAATTGCAGGTCAATTTGTCATAATTTTCATGGTCTGGTTTTCCTCAGCGAAGTATGTAAGGTTTTGTGTTTGCTGACATTTAATTTTTTTCAGCAAGAGTCACTTTTAAGACAGCAAGAGCGACAACGTTTAGTGGCGGAGCAATCTCAGATTTCTGCCCTTATGTCTGAAAAGCAAGAGTTAGAACTGAAATTTGCAGCGCTATCCAAAGGAGCATCAGGTATTAATATCATCTATGTAAATTTCATTTGTTGAATGTAAAGTCTTCACAACAAGCTATTCCCTCGTGGCTCTAAGATCTCTTTTGGACAATATGTGGACCACTTCTAATAATAAGATAGAGGATTGACGAAATGATACTGTACTCAGGCTTAGCTTTTGAGAGACTGGTCATATTCACACATTTTGAGGAATATTGGACTCTTATACTATTACTAATGCTCCATAGACTTCCTTTCCTTTTGTTGAACCAAAGGGACATGAAGCTTCCTGAGTATAGGAAGTACTCACTCTGTTTCTGTAACTCATCTGTGCATTTGAAACTTTTGCAAGTAGAAGTTACATATCAAGAATAAAAAGAAAAAAGAAAAGAGACGTAAATGAGGAGTTTATTTATCTCTCATCCACATTGAACCTAGCTGTACAATTGGGCACTTCTGCACTGAACTTTACCGAAGTTGGACTTGCAGATTTGGATTCATTTTCCCTTGTAGCTTTATATAGAGCCATGTCCTCTCTTAGATAGCATACCATCACAGCTCATGATCTGATGAGGAGCCAGAACTCCTGAACTAGCATTTTAGACATTTTTTATTTGCTTTTCCTTCGTCACTGATCCTAACTTGTACACCACAGAAGAAATCATAGCAAAAGGAACACAAAGATCATTCTCAATGGTATTGAAATTCGCCAATTGATATCCTTTCAGGAACTTGTTTAGTCCTCTTGTAATTTTTCTCATCCACTTACCATTTATTGCATCCTTTCATTTCATGTTTTACAGGAAGACAAGGAGAAACTTGGGAAGCAGGTGCATGATATGGCTGTAGTTGTTGAGAGATTGGAAAGTAGTAGGCAGAAACTACTTATGGAGGTATTGTTATTGCTCACGAGTTGAAAACTTGCTGTTATGCCATCGGATGACAACCAGAGGCAGTCAATTTTTTTTTTTCTCCTTCCTCAGATTGATTCACAGTCTTCAGATATAGAGAGGCTTTTTGAGGAAAATTCGAACCTCTTGTCTTCATATAAAGAGGCAAAGGGCATATCAGCACAATGGGAGAATCAGGTAGTTATCAGTAGGCTGAGGTTATAATGGAATCTGATGTCTGGATCTTGCATAAACCAATGATTAAAATGTGTTGTATCTAGGCTTTGACTATGGTTTCATTTGATTATTGTGTTTCTTTCCTTGTATTGTTATAATAGTCTATATATATATTTATTATATTAGGCATCCATTAGAGAAGTCCAGAAGTGAAAGAAGTCCCTTATAAAATCTTATTACTCTCTCCATCCCAAACTGAGTGTAATGTTTCTCTTGAATTTTTGTTTCGATATGAGTATCCTTTCCATTTTAGAAAGTTAGTTATGCATGAATTACCAATAATATCCTTATAATAAGTTAGTTAGGATACCTTAAGTTTATTATAACACATGATCACGAGAATACAATGGTAAATATAACACACTAAGTTCTTAATTTTCTCAAAATAGAAACAATGACACTCATTTTGGAACGGATGGAGAATTTATTCAGGTTGGAGAAGAAGTAGAAGATTGTTTTAAATTCTAGTACTTGCCAAATGTTAAATGTAAGTTTTTAGCAGTTCAGGGACCAAATAGCTTGCATTATCGCCATTGGTTTATTTATAGCTGACACATACATCAATTGAAGTCACACTTTTATCCCTGAACTCATACGTGTGTAAATATATATTTATTGCTCATTACTATGCTTACTCGGTCCATTCCATATTGTGGAGGAGACCAAAGTTTTCTGGCAGTGGGACAGCTATTGGGCTGCAGCAAGGTTGACGGTAGAACTAATGGGCTGCTTTCACTGACTTTTCCAAGGAGTTGACATAATTTCTTTTAATATGTGTCTTCTTGATTTTGTTATACATAGGTGAAATATTGTCTTAAACAAAATGAAGAACTCCGTGCAGCTTTGGATAGGTTGAGAATGGACCAGGCTCAAGTTGTGTCAGAACCACATAAGCACGTGAACGAATCTGTTTCACAGGAACACGCCCCTGAACTTATTTCCCTTAAGGTGAGCTCTTGAGGATATTAGATATGAGTTGTGAACAATAATTGATTCCGCTCTGTATTCCTGTTATAGGGTCAACTTGCAAAAGAACAAAGCCGAGCAGAGGCACTATCTGCAGAGGTCATGCAGCTATCAGCCCGACTTCAACAAGTGGCTCAAGCATATAATGGACTAACTCGCCTGTAATAACTCTCTCTCGCAGTCTCACTCTCTTTGCGGTTTCATGGGCAAATTTTAAACTTTTCACTATATGCCCTAATGCTTGTATCCAAATGTTGCAGCTATAAACCAGTACTACGGAACATTGAAAGCAATCTCATCAAAATGAAGCAAGATGGTTCAGTAACTGTGCAGTGAAGACAATTAGTTTCGGGCAACTGATGGGGCCAGCATGTTCGTATAAATGGTTCTAACTATGTGCTGGGCAATGTATATTGTCGGGAGCAACTAATGAATTGATTGAGAATTGTTTCTAAACACAAGAGTTCAATAATAGGTTTTCTAGTGTTATACTCTCATAGTTGAACTCCTATACCTAAACACCATCCTGTGAAATGGTTCTGTGGTCTGTACTATGAATTCTTTTTTTACCATTGAAATCTAATTTAGAACAGTACAATCATTTGTTGAACCTTTTGTTTTGATGGTACTGTCAAATATCTGTGTTCGTGGGTCGTGTTAAAAGTTTAATATTATGTTAAACTGTTAAACATGTTAACATGAAATGAGCTGAATAACATGACTCGTTTATGAGCAGGTTGACATGCGTAACAAATGAAAGATCAATTATTGTTGCAAGCAAATAAATTGTAGAATCATTTGTAAAGTGAAGTATATGAAAACAACTGGGTTCGCAAACTGTACACATACCTGAAATACGAGTTCTCCAATTTCCATGATACAACTACCAATAATCTCCGCAAGAACACGCACCATTTTGGAAATGATGGTAGCGATTCACATCACGAATCAGAATCTCCCGTTCTGCAAACTTTGAGATCAACTTCGCAAAAGTGTGACAATCTTCGCATAACCTCAAGTTCTTGGTAACCCGAATAGGTTCTCCATGACTGCTATTGATGAGTCCAAATGCAACGGCTAGTTTTTCACTATGCCCCAACACGATTCTCTCCTTCTCCTCGTCGTCAAGTTTGTAGAGCACAACATCAGTTCGTGGCACGTAGCCTTTCTCCTTCATCTCCGTCGATAACTTGAACAGCAGAGCATGAAGCTGTTCATAATGCGGATTGAACTCATCAACTGACATGAATGAATGCAACTTCCTCTCAATTTCAATCCAACTCCGACCAGGAACCTTTTGCAGTCCTCGGTCTTTCAGAAGCTTTTTCAGTCTTTTAACCTCGCGCCACATATCAGCTTGCGCGTAAATATCAGCCAAAAGCACATAATTCCCTGCATTCGTTGGCTCAAGCTCGAAAAGCCTCCTACAAGCTCTCTCCGCGAGCTCCACGTTGCAATGTATCCTGCAAGATCCGAGGAGAGCGCCCCAAACCAGAGGTCCTGGCTCAATTCGCATCTCTTCTACAATCTTGGTGGCCTCATCTAACCGATTTGCACGACCAAGAAGATCAACCATACAAGCATAGTGGTGCGCGGTTGGGTACATCCCGTGTTCTTTAACCATGGATTCGAACAACATCTTCCCCTCCTCCACAAGTCCTGCGTGACTGCAAGCTCCCAAAACACTACCAAACGATACATGACTCGGAGAGACTCCATTGTCAATCATCTCTTTGAAAAGTTGGATTGCATTGTTCCCAAATCCATGGATCCCATAGCTAGAAATCAATGAATTCCACAAAACAACATCCTTCTCCTTCGTTTGATCAAAAACTCGCTGTCCCAATTCTAGCTTACCGCATCTTCCATACATCGTCACAAGTGCACTAATAACTGGTAGGATCGAATCAAGACGCCTTCTAAGGATAAACCCGTGTAACACCTTACCTTGCTCCAAGGCAGCGAGTGCTGCGCAAGCTTGAAGCACACTAACCATAGTCACTGAATTCGGAAAAGAATCATTAGTTTCAAGCATCATTTCCCGAAACAGCTCCAATGCTTCAAATGGCTTCCCATTGTTGGCATAACATGCTATCATAGCACTCCAGGAGACCACATTTCTCACAGGCATTTTATCGAACACAGAAGCTGCATAACCAACACACCAAAACCAGGAGTACACATCCACCAAAGTGGTCATAATATGGACCTGTGATTCAAACCCATTTCTTAAAATGTGGGCATGAATCTCCTTCACCTTCTTCAAGAGCTCCGTCGATGCCTCCGATGCAACACAAGCCTTGAGCACAAAAGTGTAAGTGAACCTATCGGATTGAATCTCAGTCCGATTCATCTGGCGATACAAACCCAAAACCTCTAATCCCTCACCCGCCAATGTAAGCGCTCTAAAAATCGCATTCCAGACGAATATAGTTCTCTGGCGAATTTTGTCGAACACCTTACGTGCGTCGTTAATGGAGTCCAACTCCGAGTACATATTGATGAGCTTGGTGGCCAAGAAAGGGTCCTGGTCCGACCCATCATCGGAAAGGTGACGGTGAACCCGGAGGCCGTCGGAGAGAGAGTTCCGGTCAATGCAGGAGAGGATTAGAAGCTCGTAGGTGCGTTGGGTTGGGTTGGGCTCTTGAGACAGGACTTGAAGAGCTTGTTTGAGATTGCCTTGTTTACAGAGGTACTGTATCAACTGGTTCTTGTTGGAGAGAGTTGATGGGTTGGAGGAGAGCGAGCAGAGCGGCGGTTTTGGAGAGGAAGCAGACGTGGAGAAGAGGCGGCGAGTTGGAGAAGACGGTGGTTTGATAATCTGGGGAGCGAGAAACGTCCACATCAAGTTGAGACACAGAACCACAACATAACGGTATGCTGCGAATTGATGATAAACTTTTGTTATGTATAAGGCTATAAATAACTTGGAAGATAAGATTTTTTTTAACAGTACTTGATTCATTTCAATGCTTCAAAACTGATTTTTTTGAATCCAAGTAATATATTCATCTGCCAAAAACAAATTACTCCCTCTTGTTGTCTTCTAAAAATATATATTAGAATATTATTGCTTAGACTCATCAAGCCAATAAATATGTGTTATCTCACAAATTAACACTCACAATCGCATCCGTTTCAATAACTTGTGAGCGAAAAGTTTTGTTTAATATTTATTTTGTTTATGTTTTCGCTGAGTCTTAACTACAACTCCCTCCATCTCAAAATGACTGTCCTATTTTTCTTCCGTTTTTGTCTCAAAATGAGTATTTTGTTTCATTTTCTAGTAAGTTAGTGATGCACGAATATATTGTCAATAATATTCTTATAAAAAGTTAGTTAGAATATCTCAACACATGATCATGAGGATACAATAGTAAACATACCACACTAATTAATTTCTCCTTAATTTTTCTTAAAATAGAAATGACACTCATTATAGAATAGAGAGAGTAATTGTTTTATTTAGACTTCTTGCTCTCATAATGTAAGAGTGCTATGATCGCTCATCTACAAAAGAATTGAATGCGCCAACACTTAAGCAACCCAAAGGGCTAAATCCGCGTTTGGACCCGGAAGATACTCAAACTCAAATATGTCGCTCCAAGAATGGAATCGTCCTCATGAAAACTAAGTTTGTCGTCATCCCTACGAAGAGAAAGTTCACTATCCACGAGAACGAAGCTAGTAATTGTGATCATGCATGGGTTGTGACATTGCTTCTTAAGGCTGATGCATCAGTACCTAATTGTGAGAATAGAACTTGCAATCATGATCACAAAATTGTGGTTTCGCTCTTCCCCAAGTTGCAACATAATTGGTATGTAGATTGCAAGAACGAACCTTGTAGTAAGAGTCACGAAAATGAATCTCGTAATCATTATTACGAGAATGAGATTCACTCATGCTCCCCAGGTTGGACATCTATCAACAATGTCGCGGCATTGGCACCTGATTGCGAGAACATATAGCTTGCAATCATGATTATGTGAATGAGATTTGCTCCTGCTCCCTAGGCCATGACATCGTTCACAAAAGTCATGGCATCAGTATTCGGACAAAATCTAGGCACGCGCGCTCTTTTATTGATCGTGCCCTAAGTCTGAGCATCCACTGTAAGAATAAACAAACTGTTCACAAAGGCTCAAGAGGCCACAAGAACTTAACTTCATAGAGCTCGATTATAGAGATCCCGATTACATAGAAATCAACTACGGGGTACTCATCTTCAGTCCACATCATGACTAGTTTCAACCAGTCCACAACGCTCAACTCCAACTAAAAGTTTCAACTAATTGTACTGATATCTCAAAGTGTGCAGAAAATGCTAGCAAAGTTCCAATTTGAATTGGACAACAAAGGATCATAATTTGATCACTTGTTTTAAGAATAGGGTTCACATATTAAGACGAAACCAACTCTAATAACACGTTAGAATTTCAATTCAAAAACTCGATCGAGCTCTAAGATGATATAAAATGGTTTCAAACCACACACTTACATAGACTCAGATGTAGTTCAACATCAATGAATTTTCTTATTTTGGCAATGAAATGAACAAATTGAATCAATAATAGGCCTCTATGGAAAGAGTAATTACAAAGACACCACAAGAACTGATGAGAAAACCCAAATCACAGTAATCACAAGAACCTAAGCCTTTTATCTTCTGGCTTTAAAACCTGAAAAGAGCACATTAAATTTTCATCAACACTCATCATCCCACCAGCATTGTCAGATACACCACAGTAGTTGGGGGCAGAGAACACTGTAACAAGCTTCCTGCCAGCAAAAAACAGATAACCATCCTCAACAACCTGAAAAATGAAGCATCTTAGTAAGTTCCTAAACTTGTAATGAACCCAAAAAAAGAGTAGGAAAGTGTTGATAATAACTACATCAAACTTTTCACGTTCTGCACACAGTTACGAACGGAAAATTTTACATTTTTCCGTTTGTAACTACGTGAAAAGTTTGATGTAGTTATCTGCATTTTCCCAGAGAAATGAGAAATTGTTACTGACCTTGTGAGCGCGGCAAATGAGGTCCAAATCATGAGCTATCAAGAACTCAAGTACCTTATCAGCACCGAAGGTGAACGAGACTCCGCGACTACTCAATGCCCAACCTTTGATATCTCTACTAGGATCCGACCAGAGTAAATCACAAAGCAAACCAGAATCCGGGACATCAGTTGGTCGCGGTAAGCTCCTGATTTGATCCAAACTTGTTAGATCAGGGGAAAGACCTCCGTGCACACAAAATATTTTATCATTTATGAGAGCAGCTACGGGAAGACAGTTGAAACAATCTGTAAAAGTTTTCCAAATGTTAACATCAAACCGGCGTTTACATTCGTCATAGAATCCATAAATCTTGTTCATAGATGCAGATTCGTGGTTTCCTCTTAAAAGGAAGAAGTTGAGAGGGTATTTGATTTTATAGGCAAGAAGAAGGCAGATAGTTTCCAAGCTGTTCTTGCCGCGGTCCACGTAGTCTCCTAGGAACAAATAGTTGGATGCTGGAGGGAATCCTCCATGCTCAAAGAGCCTTAAAAGATCACCATATTGTCCATGAATGTCACCTAGATCAAGTCAAGAAGGAACATTTATCAATTACAGTCTCTTGTGAAGAAACTAAAGCACAAGATCATACACCAATGGTAAGTGTAGAACTTATCAAATTTCCTATCTAGTAGCTTCTAAGATTGTGCTTGGAGTTTTAGAAATGATAGTTCAACCCAAAAGTTTGAGCTAACACGTGGAGGGTCCATTAGTATTTCACGAGGATGGTGTAGTTTAGTCGGGAGTATTACTTGACACCCTTTCTCACGTCTAGGGAGGTTTAGAGAGAACGGATCTTATTACTCATACCTCGTGTGATCATAGATGGACTTAGGTCGGGAAGAAAGACAAATTGGCCCCCAAATCCAAACAGAACCAACATCGCAGACTAAAATTAAGTTTAATCTAATAGGTGAAAGACACAACTAGTATTTCACGTTGACGTAGACTTAAATTGTGACTTGTGAGTACAACTTAACACTCCTCTTCGTAATTCTTATTTTTCTAGAATTTTTTTGTTGAAGTGCCAACTGTGTGACAAACACGTCCCTCAATTGTAGGATTTTGTTCTTATAAATTCAACAAAACACGAAGAAGAAGAAGAAGAAGAAGGAGAAGAAGCAAACCGCAGATCTTGATGGGAGCAACGAGCTCGAGAAGATTGGGTTGTTGAAGGAAGATTTGTCTGGAAACAGAGCAGAGCTGGCGGATCTCGTCTCCGGTGACCGGCATCTGATGATTCCTCGGCCGGAACTCCAGAAGCCGATTGATAATGCTGTCCAGTACGGCTGGCTCCATTGATAATCCCATTCAGATTTCAGAGCTCTATTTTCTCTCTCAAGATTAGATCTAACAAAACAGAAAATTAAAAAAAAAAACACAAATCTCATCATCCCAATGTAATGAAACCGCTAACAAACAAACTCACCTTCCCTCCTCCTTCCCGCTCTCTCACTCTCTTAGTCAACTCAAATATATATATTGAGAATTGATAAAAACGAATCTCAACTAATGCAAGCCAATGAAATCGTGGTATGTTCTTGATTATCATGTTCAAATTCAATTTTCACGTGTATGTTATATGAATGGTCCCAGGACGGGTACGAGATGGATGAGAAACGTCAATGACACCCCCTTCTCTACATATATAATCTCGCTCTCTCTATTTGCTCAAATATAGTTTTCTTGTGTTTTGATGGAATTTCAATATTCTCTTCGGTACTTGAAATGAGTTAAGTGATCGATTTAAAGTTAAATTGTTCTTAAATTATCAAAACTCGACTATTCTAGTTTATAAAACTATTTTTTGATCAATATTAGAGTATTGAGTGAAATGATTATTAAAGTTAGAGAAATGAGTTTCCGTCAATTGTTAATACGCGACATGTTAAAAGTCTTGTAAATAAATCCTTTAAATTTAGTGGATTTATTTTTTTTCTCTCTGAGAATATATATACATATTCTTGAGAAAATTAAAGACCGTAACTGTGTAACACTCATTTTATGGCAAATAGAAGGTTACAGTGTCAAATGACTGTTATTTACGAAATAATATACAATTACGGAATTACCCTTAAACAAAATATTTAACCGTTAACGGCTCCTCTGCCGGCTAAGAGGCGATGATCGAGTTCAGGTGTCAGCAGAAATGGAAAGTAGTGGGTTGTCATTTTCCATAATTTCATTGTTTCCAATTTATATATTCGTAGGCCACCGATCGATCTCTCCGCAAACCCAATTGTTCATTTCTCGTGAATCTCCTAACCCTAATCCCCATTCCACCTACCTACCCCGCAGGCCGCGAATTCGATTCTCTATTTTGCTCTCTCATCTCTTCCTCCGATTCTCATTCTCAGGTACACCAACTAAACAGACTCAATTCTCAGTTCCTTTCAAATCATGGGCTTTACTTGTAATTTTGTTCCTGGTATGATATGTGATGTGGATTTTTTGGAATTTCATGTGTGCTTGCTTTGATGAGATTCGAGACTTGTTTGCTCTGTTTCTTCCATATTGGGTTGCCATTGGTTTTGCATTTCTCTGATGATCATTAGCTTACTTGTGAAAGTATATTTTTTTGTATCCATTTCTGGATTGAACTGGATGGTTGAGTATTTGGGAATTTCATTGCATAAACCTTGTGAAGTATGTGATATTGTGAGTTAAGGTGATTTTGGGTTTATTCATTGTATGAAAAGAAGCTATATTTTAAACAAAATGATGTTGAGATTTGTGAATAGTTGTATAAGAAAAGGTATACTAAGAAAGACCATTAGTTCATAGTGTAGAGATTGTTGTGAGACCATCATGACATAACTCATCTACAATCTTCATACTTGTGGTGACAATTGCCTATCAAAAGATTGTCATCTAAATTGGTTATACTGGTAACTTCACGCAGCTACCCTGTACTTTAAGTCTTTTCACGCAGCTACCTAAACTTTTTTTTCTGAATCAACTAACTCTCTTAAGTTTGAATGTTTTAAACCATTTGTTGAAAAAAAATAAATAATAACTGGTCTAGTGACCACACACCTGATGTGAGAAAAGATTGTTTTTTTTTTTGGAAAGATAGTTGTGTGAAAAAGGCTTGAAGTTTAGGGTAGCTGTGTGTGGTTACCCCTTGGTTATATCACGTGTACTGGAAATTGTTTTGCTATGTTTATTGGAAACCTATGGCTTCACTACAAGTACTGTTATAAGGACTTGTCTAGGATTCTTTCATCTTTTATAATTTAAACAAGGCACAGTGTTAATGTTCAAATAATCAAGTTGGGTGTAGTCAAGTAACCAAAAAGAGAAGTGGTGTCTGCAGTGAGAAATAACCTATCAAAATATAATATTTCAAAAAAAGAGTTGTCCTAATTAATTTTGTATCTCACTCCTGTAGCTTATATGGTTTAGTTGATCTTATAGGTTAGATAAGCGAGGGATATAGAATCATTCATTCCTTTGGAAAGAAGCTTCATTTTTGTCTTTGAATGTAGATTGGCCTGCTCTCTTTACTCTTGTAGCCTATATAGCTTAGTTGATCTTGGAGTTGGAGGGTTAGATAAGCAAGGGATATAAGATCATTCATATGTTTTCCATTGGAAAGATGCTTCATTTTTTTCTTTGAGTGTAGATTGGCCTGCCTTCTTCACTCTTGTAGCCTATCGTTTTCGTTTTCTTTGTTGACTACAAGTGAATTATCAAAATTCCCAACAGATGGAGCAAGAAGAGATCCCCATTTTAAGAAAAGAGAACCAATATGAGATCGAGATTCCTGAAGTCATCAAAGAAGGTAGTGTTCTCATGCCAGAACGGTTACCTTGCGATCTTGTTTGTTCCTTCTCCAAGCACAAAAACGATAAGTTGGAGTCAGAACAACGATCAAAATCTGCATCAAAGCTACGTGTACTCATTGCCTTGTGTCTAATTTCTTTGATAGTAGAAATTGTTGGCGGTGTGAAAGCCAACAGCCTTGCAGTTCTCACAGATGCAGCCCACCTGCTCACTGACGTCGCTGCATTCTCCATTTCTCTTTTTAGTATATGTGCTTCAGGCTGGAATGCGACGCCGCACAAGTCTTTCGGGTTTACTCGTCTTGAAGTCTTGGGTGCGCTTCTATCCGTACAGCTCACCTGGCTGATCTCCGGGTTTCTAATCTATGAAGCTGTTGAGAGACTTCTTCAGAAAAATGCAGAGGTGAATGGGAAGCTCATGTTTTCAATTGCAGCACTCGGCTTTATCATCAACTTAATGATGGTCTCTTTGTTTGGTCACAATCATGCTCATCATCATGCCTGTGGAGACACCGATCATGATCATGATCATCACAATCATCATCATCATCATCATCCTCCATGTGGAGACGTTGATCATGATCATCACGAGAGGAAGGAGTTATCTGCTTCATCCAAAGAAGAGGATTATCTAGTACCGAGGTCTCCCCAAAAGACCAAAATATTGAACATAAACCTTCAAGGAGTTTATTTGCACGTCGTCGCCGATCTGATTCAATCTGTTGGGGTGATGATTGCCGGAGCCATCATATGGGTAAAACCAGATTGGTTAGTAGTGGATCTGATCTGCACTCTCTTATTCTCTGTACTTGTTCTGAGTACTACAATATCTATCCTTAAAAATATATATGTTGTTCTGATGGAGGGGACACCAAGTGAGATAGATATTGGTGTTCTGGAAAATGGCATCAAGTATGTTAAAGGAGTCCAGGATGTTCATGATCTGCATGTTTGGTCCATCACAAATGGGAAGAATGTGTTGTCTTGCCATGTGATTGCTGAGCCTGGAGTGAACTCCAGAGAAATACTTTACAATATCAGGAACTACTGCAAAGAAACTTTTAGAATTCATCATGTAACCATACAAATTGAATAGTCCATTAGTTACTGATTTTTTTTCAATTTACACTTGTCTCAATATCTGTGTTGCAAATTGCAATATCTTGCTGATGCGCTGTTTTCAACCACGATTGATGTATATAGAGTTTGTAAGTTCGTACCACGTTAGAATTCACCTTCAACGTGAAAGTAAGAGTGAATTAGACCTAACAAATATAATTCACAAGAGTTAAAAGTGTGATACAGGTATCCAATGAAATATATATATAATGGTAGTCACTTGTGAGATAAGTACAATCAATATTCATTGAAAGATAAATTGCACGTAACCTTTATGGGGTTTACACAAGTTACAAAGAACCCACAATTGGAATTGACTTAAGCACATAACCCACCAAAATTTGCATTTCCGTTAAGTTGGATGAAATTTGTGACGGAAAACATCATGTGCACAACACATGATGTGTTATTTTTTTTAAATGACGAAACTATCCCTTCCTTCTTATTCTTCCAGTATTTGAAGATTCCGGCGGCCATATGAATTTTCCGGTAGCCGGAATCTGGAATTTCTTGCCGAAAATTATGAACTTGAACTTAAATTCTCAAATCAAACTAAAATGAACACAAAATCAAACTAAAATTAGCCCTAACTAATCCCAAATCAACCAAACTAACACAAAATCATACAAAATATGGAAAAAAAAATCAGATCTGAAATCTTCAACCATAGTAGCCTACTGCTCTCTCGCCGCCTCCGACTATAGGGACCCCGCACTCGACCGCCACT
>JAYMTH010001376.1:0-15246 GCA_036897465.1 Pelargonium australe | reverse complement strand
ACCTGGAGGGCCCAGCCTCAAGGCAGCGGCGGAGGCGGTGGAGAACCCCCCATGGAAGCCGGAGATTGGAGGACGCAGCTGCAGCCTGATTCCCGGCAGAGGATTATCAACAAAATGTGAGTGTTCCCATGTTCCCAAAGTTGTTTTTTTTTTTTTTTTTTAAATTATTATTTTGGGGTTTGGTTTTGTACGATTGAGTATTGTTTTGGTCCTGTATATGAGTTTGATGGTGGTTAAATTGATCGTTTTGATATTAGAGAGAAGTTGAAAAGGGCTGATTTTGAAAGTTCATAGGCTCCATCTCAAAATGACTCCTTTTTTCATTTTTGTAAACTATAAGGAAAATTTGATTTTTCCTTAATCTTCTAGTGCATGCCCCTGTATAGCTTGATGTAACAAACTCGAGTGTTTATAACTAATTTATACGAGGGGTCCTATTGGGAATCGGAAATTCATGGATAACTATCTTATCATAAGAAGAATGGATGGAGCAACCGAACAACTATTTGAACATGTTTTATAAGTAAAACAGAGATGAATTGGGATTTTAGTCAGAAATGAGACTGGTCTACTGTTGGAAAGCTACTTCTTTGTTCAGTACATTTACGACATGACACAAGTACGTAAAGGATACATAAAGCCTGTAAATGAAAAACCTGTGCTCAAAACTTACTCCTGTAGAGTACAAAGTTGGTTTGATGTTGAAAAGGGGAGTGTCACTACTCATTATAATTTGCAAAGCTATTTTTTTGAAAATTGATCGAATCATAGAAATCCTCCCATACGAGAGTTCTATTATAGAAGTTGACTAGCATGATGAAAAAAATATCTATATCCTCCACTACAATAATAGGAACAATGCAAACAAGAGTAAGAAACAATAGCTCTTTGACTCCTATACATATTAGGTTAACTTGAACATTGTGTTGGGGTCGTGCTCTAGTGGCATGATTTGGCCTCTTGTGGCTCATAATATGTGACCCAACGGTCCCAACCCTTATGGAACCAGTTTATTGCAATGACTAGGAAAAGAGTTAAGAAGTAAGGATGGCCAACTGTTTTTTTTTTTTTTAAATAAATATTTATTCCGGTCTTATTATGAGCTCACAAGACATCTTCTAGACAGGGACCTTTGGTGTATATTGTTTGCAGATGATATTTTCTTGTGCTATGAGATTAAACTAAAGATTAATGCAAAATAAGATAGATGAATAGAGACTTTAGAATCAAAGGGATTTAGAATAAGTAGAACCAAAACAGAATATCTGGAGTGCAATTTTTGCAAAATAGGGAGGTCGAGCAGTGCTTCAATTATGCTAGAAGATAAGAAAATTACTAAAAGTAACCATGTTGGGTACCTTGGATCTGAAATTCAGAAGTAATGAGAGATTGAAAACAATGTTAGAAATACGATTAGTGCCAGGTGGTTGAAGTGGAAAAAAGGTTCTGAAAGTTCTGTGTGATAAGAAAAATGCCCCTAAAGTTGAGAGGATAGTTCTATAGGGTAGCTACACAGACAACTATCTTATATGGCACTGAGTGTTGGGCATTGAAGAGGCTGCAAAGCCAAAAAAATGGGGGTACCAGAGATGAGATTGCTTAGGTGAATGTATGGTTGCACTTTGAAGGATAAGAATAGTAATGAGACTATTCAAAGAAAAGTTTTGGTGATGTCATTTAAAGATAAGATGCAAAAAAAAAAAAAAAAAAAAAAAAAATGTTTAAGATGATTTGGACATGTGGGTTGGTAGTGAGATTAATGTTCCTGTCAGCTAATGTGTGAGAAATCAATTAGAAGAAACTGACATGGAAAGAAGCAGTGAAGAAATACATGATAATACTTGACATAACACAAAAAGATAGCATTACATATGATAGAGTGGAGCAGTGTACGAGTAGAAGATTCCAAAGAAATATGCATAAAGATTCACGTAGCCGACACAATTTTTTTTCTTTTCCGGAAATGACTTGGTTGTTGTTCTCTACTGTAGCTCTCCAAGCAATAGCAATTTTAGGACTATTGCGTGATTTTGTTATTTGTAAAACATGGTCCACAAAAACTTGCTTAAATATTAGTAGTTTAAACTTACTCTTTCCAGCTCAGGGCTTAAGTTCCTTTCTTGTTCCTGGCTCTCAGATATTTGAGTTCAACCCATACATCTCTACTGCTCCTTTGTTTATTTTATTTTGTATGCTAAAGTGATCCGTTTTATATTTTTCTGAAGCTATTGGAAATTTGTTTCTTTTACCTTTATTTATTTGTGCCACATGGTCAGTAAGTTATTAAACCTGATGCAATACATGTGTAGAATGGAAACTTTGAAGAGACATCTTCCCTTTTCTGGACAAGAGGGACTGCTTGAACTCAAGAAGATTGCTGTAAGGTTTGAGGAAAAGATATTTAGTGCTGCCACTAGCCAGGTATATTTGTAATGTTGGGCAACCGTAGTTTGAATTTCACAACACACACTCACACACACACACATATAGGGAGAGAGAGAAATTCGTTATGCACGTATGTTAATTATACACACAGACAAAATGTTCAGATATAAACAAACATCTTTTTATCTTGGTTATTGCTAAAGTTTTATTCAATTTGAATTTCAGTCGGATTATCTGCGGAAAATATCTCTGAAGATGCTTACAATGGAGACTAAGTCTCAGAACCCCGTACCCAATAATCCAAACGGCAACAGACCCCCAGAACCAGGTAAACAATATCAAATAAAAATGTTCTTTGTATTATGCAGCTATTGAAATATCAGTTATAGTTTAATATGTTGATCCCTATGTTTCCTCTATTTGACACAGAGAGATGATTACTCATTTTCATTTTTGTTTCTCTTTTATAACGACCATTCCAATGACATGTCAAAAATGGCCATTTTCTTGAATGTTTCATCTCAATTGATAGTTTCAGGGAGAGATGGATGTTATATGTATATGAAATTGCATTTACATATGTTTAATTGGTATTTGCATTACAATTCTTTTGTGAATGATTCATTCATCACCACAAGGGATTGAGAAGAAGATGACAAGGCATTTAAATTATATATCTTCGTTTTTTTTTTTTTTTGAAATAAGATGCAACTCTTACATACTTTGGGTTTACTGATTTGAAATGTAACTTTGTTCTTTATAGTTCTTCAGTACTTAATGCTTATATTAGTAGATTAGTACGGGCTTGTGTGCCTTTCTATTTCATGCCTTTTTGAATTTGTGATCCTCTATCTAGTGTCTATCTTGGAAATTAATAGGAACTCAGATGCAGCCCCAAGTTAACAATCAAGTGCAAGCCCCTTCTATTCCATTGGCAGCTAATCAGTCTCAACCTCGGCAACAGCTGTTACCCCAGAACATTCAGAATGGCATCACATCTGGTGGAGTTCAGGTCTCAGCTAGTTTACCATCTGCACTGCCTCAAGTATCCGGTTTGAACCAGCCTCCGATCACAAATGGTACTGTTCAGAATACCAACATACAAAATCTATCTGGTGTTCCCCAGAATTCAGTAGGAAATACTATTGTACCTGGGGTGGCTACAAACATGTTTGCTAATTCTCAACGTCAAAACCAACTAAGGCAACCTGTTCTTCCCCAACAGCAGCAGCAGCAGTCTCAGAACCCGCAACAATATCTGTATCACCAGCAGTTACAACAACAACTACTGAAACAGAAGTACCAGCAGGGGAATATCCCACACTCACTCATACAATCCCACATCCAGCAGCAGCAGCAACAGCAGAATCTATTGCAACCAAACCAGTTGCAGTCTTCTCAGCAATCTGGCATGCCAACACCTTCTCTCTCTGGACTTCAACAGAGCCAGCAGCCTTCTCTACAACAGTCAACACAATCCATGCTTCAGCAACACCCCCCTGCCCTAAGGCAATCACAACAGCCACAACAGGCTTCTGTTATTCATCAACAGCAAACACAATTGCCGCAACAGTCAGTGTTGCCTTCACAGCAGCAGCAGCAGCAGCAGCAGCAGCAGCAGCAGCAGCAGCAGCAGCAGCTAATGGGGCAACAGTCCAATGCCACTAACATGCAACAAAATCAGTTGATTGGGCAACAAAACAATGTTGGGGAGATGCAGCAGCAGCAACAGAGGTTGCTGGGGCAGCAGAATAATCTTCCAAACTTGCAGCAGCAGCAGCAGCAATTGATGGCTCAGCAAAACAATATTTCAAATATGCATCAACAACAATTAGGCCCTCAAAGTAATGTTTCTGGACTACAGCAGCAGCAGCAGTTACTAGGAACACAGTCTGGCAACTCAAGTATGCAACCTATTCAGCACTCTATGCAGATGCCTAAGGTTCCATTGCAACAGCAGACACAACAAAGTGCATCTAGTATGCCAACTCAAGGTCAACAGACACAAACCCAGTCACAGCAGCAGCAGTTGATGTCACATATGCAATCACAGCCTTCACAAATGCAACAGCAGCCAAATTCATTGCAAAGAGATATGCAACAACGAATGCAACCATCAGGTTCCTTACTTCAGCAGCAGAATGTAATTGATCAGCAAAAGCAATTATATCAATCACAAAGAAACCTTCAGGAGACATCCTCAAGTATGTTTTTTTTTCTTTTTCTTTTCTCAAGTGTTCTCTTTTCTATTTTAGTTAGGATATCATGTACAAATTACACATCATATGACAGTCTCCACTGGTAACATATGGTTGTGATATTCTCAATAGTTAATATATTTTGGAAAACATGTGTTTGGTTGATTGATGCAATAATTCCTTATTTGGAACTGATTGCATAAATTCTGACGCATTCCATTACTTATAGATGTGAAGACTTACATCCTGTATTCTAATGATTTTATTTATTTATTTTAAAGCTCATATCTAGGTCAAATCCCAGCAACACCTTACCACCATGTTTTGTCTAATATATCACTATGCATTGTTGCTATGTACATAAATAATATCTCTACTTTTGGTCTGCCAAAACAATACTCCAGTCTTTTGCATCATAATTGTTGTCATGCCAGAGCATTATGTTTCAAATTCTAGTTCCTCCGCTTACTGAATTCATACTGGGCTTCGTCATTCTAATATAAGTCCCTTTCTTCAATCGAGATCTTGAGATTCAGTTATGTCCAATCGCGCATGTGTGGTTGGTTGGGGAGAGGGGGGCTCTAAGGAGGCGCTATCCTTCTTTCAAATGACAGTGGAAATTTGTCTCATATGTTCCTAGTGACTGAGAAAGCTTATATTTTCTTTCACTGAAGTTCATTTTGTCACGACTAAGTGATACCGATTTCAATCATAAGTTTGATAACTTGGAACATTAATGTAATTGGTTGATAGCAGAAACTAGGAACAAAATCTTTTTATGTCGTAACTCTTTTATAGCAGAAAATTCGATCATTAATGTAATGGTTGGTATCATCCTCTTTCTTTCTTTTTTTGAATAAAGTTGGTATCATCCTCTTAATTGTAATACCATTTGGATTTGCCAATCTCGAGCCTCTTCGGCTCTTCTGTTAATTGCAGATGAACGTTCTAGTGAATCTTTATCACTATTTTCTCTGCTGATTGTTCTGTTACTTATTTGCTTATGCCGTCACAAACTGTTTCAGCTCTTTTAACATTTCTATATCAGCTAATGTCCATTATTATTCTGTTTGTTTTTTTCCTTAACAAAATGCTGGTAGTTCCATTTAAAATGACGCATCTTGACCTGTGCATCTCTCTATTGCTTTTATCTTCATGAACAACATTTAAGACTTGCATGTACACTTGTTAATGTCTTTTTTGTAGCGTCTCAAGATTCCACAGCTCAGACAGGACACACAAATGCGGGTGATTTGCAAGAGGAGGTCTATCAAAAGGTGATACGCTGCCATTATTAAGTGTTTATTTTATGAGATTCACATATAAATTGGGATTATGGTAAATTTAAAAATAATGTCATTAATCTCTGTTTAATAAGACATGAACTTGGTGACTAAGATTGATTAACTCTATTCAATCATGAAGAAAGGTGAGCTGAGAGAAAATAATGAGTAGGTTTTATAAAAATCATAAGGTAAGGTCGTCAGGCATTGGGAAGACAAGCGAAGCAAAAGTTTGAGTTTTATATGACGTAATAAAATGTTACATAATACTAACAAACAAGCCTTATTGCTTGAAAAAAAAGTCTGTATTTCTTCTTTGGTCTCATGAATTGCTCATTTTGAATAGCAAGATACTTGAATGCGGCTCATATTGCTAATTCGGTAGAATTCATCAACTCAGCTGAGACGAGTTGGTTATGAGGAGACTAGCTTGACTCATTTGCACTGCTGTCCATAAGGCTTGTTTGTTAGTATTCATGTAGATATAAGGCTTCTAATATCACTGTTTATACTACATAAAGCAATTGATGTTTTAGTGGTGTAAGGTGATGTGAGTATGATGCCTCAAGATCAGTTCATTAGTTTTGGTTTTTGTCTATGCATCAACTTGTTGGTCGACAGTAAACTAATGCTTAACTGTATCAGACAAAACGATTCATGACAGTGCTTTCATATATGCGTGCACATGTATGGAATCATTTTGTTAAACTTGACTCCATTCCAACCCAAATCCCAAAAGCTTTAGCTGGTAGGTGGAGGGTCCAACTAGTATATCAAGTGGCGACAAACTTCACATTCTTTCGATTTGGAAATTGGAATACATTAAGTCATTAACACATTAATCACATTTCTTTACCTCTCCATCTCTCTCTCTCCCTCTCTCTCTCTCTCTCTCTCTCTCTTTTATTTATATATATGTATTATTTTAAGTGTTAAAGGTATCAACTCTTGTTATACTCAATAGTTTGCAATGACAGAGATTTTTTAGACTTACTTTTACTCTGTTTCCACATAAAGGGATAAATCAATTTTTTTATGGATGACGAGCGGAGAAGATCTCAGGTGTTTAATCGCTGATGTCTTGCTGATTTACTATGCAGATCAAAACCATGAAGGAAACGTACTTGCCTGAGTTGAATGAAATGTACCAAAAGATTGCTACTAAATTGCAGATGGTAAGATGTGACTTCTATGTGAAATCATTGCTTAGACTTGCTCTCAGTGCCCCCCTGTAAACTTTTCTGAAGATACATAAATCTCCCATATGTCTTATGAACTTATAATAGTATCTTTTGTTGTTTATATGTTGGAACGATGATGACTGATACTATCAATATATGACGACTTAAATCATGTTAAAAACGGCATATTTGAATAAGGTTTGTCTTGTGAGAAGTTTTGACATACCATCTTTGCATCTCAGCATGTTCTTTTACCTTCTAGTGTGTCTTTAGTCTCATAGTGGTTTTTCTTGTTCAGCATGATTCTCTTCCACAGCAACCAAGATCAGACCAGCTGGAAAAGCTGAAAATATTTAAGACTATGTTGGAGCGCATTATAACATTCTTACAAGTTTCCAAAAGTAATGTCTTACCTGGTTTCAAGGAGAAGTTGGGTTCTTACGAGAAACAGATAATAAATTTTATAAACACAAATAGGCCCAGAAAGCCTGGTCCTACAATGCAGCAAGGACAACTTCCTCCACCTCATATGCAATCCATGCAGCAGCAGCAGCAACAGCAGCAGCCACAATCTCAGATTAATCAAGTGCAATCTCAGATTAATCAAGTGCAGTCTCATGAAAATCAAATGAATCCGCAGCTGCAATCAATGAATTTGCAGGGTTCAGTACCCACCATGCAGCAGAGCAACATGACTAACCTGCAGCATAGTTCTATGTCATCCTTGTCCGGTGCCTCAATGGGACAACAAAACATGACGAGTTCAATGCAGCCTGGCTCGAACTTGGATTCAGCACAAGGAAATGGGCTGAGCTCACTTCAGCAGGTTACTGGGTCTCTACAACAAACACCTCTTAGTGTTCCTCAACAGGCAAACATGAACAATATGTCATCGCAAAGTGGGGTAAATGTGTTGCAGCAAAATATCAATCAAATTCAGCCAAATTCTAATTTGCTTCAACACCAGCATCTGAAACAACAGCAGGAACAGCAAATGTTACAGAAGCAACAATTTCAACAGCGCCAGATGCAGTTGATGCAGAAGCAGCAGCAGCCTCAACAGCAACAGTTGCACCAGCAAGCAAAGCCCCAATTGTCTGCCCAGTTGCAGACTCACCAGATGCAGCAGCTTCATCAGATGACTGATGACATGAAGATGAGACAGGGGATGGCTGTTAAACCAGGAGTTTTCCAGCAGCCTCAATCTGCAGGTCAGCGGTCAGTTTATTCCCATCAACAGTTAAAGCCAGGAGCTCCGTTCCCTATTTCTTCACCCCAACTCCTTCAGTCTCCATCCCCTCAAATTACACAACATTCTTCGCCACAAATTGACCAGCAAAATCTTCTATTATCTCGCACAATAGCAGGAGGAACCCCTTTGCAATCTGCAAGCTCACCCTTTGTTGTCCCGTCTCCTTCGACTCCCTTGGCATCCCCTATGCCTGGTGATTCTGAAAAACCAAGTTCTGTTTCCTCACTCTCACATGCTGGAAATGTTGGACAACAACAAACAAATACAGTTGCACCAGCCCCATCGCTTGCCATTGGCACTCCAGGAATATCAGCCTCGCCTTTGCTTGCGGAGTTTACTGGTCCAGATGGCACTCATGGCAATGTTTTGGCTAGTGTTTCTGGAAAGTCAAGTGTTATTGAGCAACCTCTCGAGCGCTTACTTAAAGCGGTTAGTCAAACTTACGTAATGTGTGTGTGTGTGTGTGTGTATTCATCACCCTGATGATTGTGTTTTAAATGGTTGAATAGAAAGAAAGAAAGAGAAAAAAAAAAACTGAAGTTTATTATAATATGGTGTTTTTACTGAAGATTGGTTTGAATATATAAATGTCCTATTCAGGTAAAATCAATGTCCTCTACAACGTTGAGTGCCTCGGTCAGTGATATTGGCTCAGTTGTGAGCATGATTGACAGGATAGCAGGATCGGCACCAGGTAATGGTTCTAGAGCTGCGGTTGGTGAGGATTTAGTTGCCATGACCAAGTGTCGTCTGCAAGCTAGAAATTTCATCACTCAAGATGGAACATCTGGAACAAGGAAGATGAGACGCTACACAAGCGCCATGCCCTTAAATGTTGTATCATCGGCTGGCAGCTTAAATGATAGTTTCAAGCAGTTTACTGTATCAGAGATATCTGATTTGGAGTCAACTGCAACATCTAGCGTCAAGAGGCCTAGAATTGAGGTATTATTCTCTACTGGTGACAATTGCTTCGAGAAGAATGTTAACTTTGATGAATGTAGGCTGTATGAGATTGTAGAATATTATTTACTGTTTATTGTCTGAATGGCCCTTCTATCAATTGAGTGAGGGTTATCTCACTGAAGAGGGTGTGACGACTTGAAAAGACCTTTAATAAGGTTATGCAGTGTATAATTGGCTCAAGAAGAAAAACTGAAGTTGGGAGTTAAAGGGGTAACTGGATCAAAGTAACGCATTAAGGTTTATGGGGTTTCTTTAAGTTAAAATACCGGCATCTATATTAATCTATCTTTGGACCTAATAAAATGCAAAGCCAATTATTGCCCATATTTTATCTTGTAATACTTGCCTCTTTACTTTCTGTTAGATGTTCATGTAGCATTTTGAACTGGAGATTTTTCAATTCAAATTATCAATTGCCAAATTTCAATCGCAAGAAACCTCTTCCAAGTCCAATCTTTCTGGTCATTGATCCACTATCTATATTCATCAATTATCTATGGTCATGACTCATGATGAGTTCAGGTCAAGAAAACTGTCTCTCTGCTGAAGAAAGGATAAACTAAAGCTATGTAATGAATGACCCCCTCCTCACAGTTGTGGCAGCTTCACGCTCCAGGCGACCCTCATATCCTGCTTCAATTATTTTTATCGGATTTTGTTTGTTTTAGCATCTTAGTAATGGGGTTTCTTGAGGAAAATCATGTTCTTTATGGTGTTATTATATTATCGTTTGTTATGTATGGAAAAATAGAAGTAATCTTGAAGTTGTTGCAGGCTAATCACGTCCTTTTGGAAGAAATAAGGGAAATAAATCAAAGGCTTATAGATACTGTTGTTGATATCATTGAGGAAGATGTTGATCCAACTGCAGCAGCAGCCGCTGCTGCTGAAGGGGGCGAAGGAACCATCGTCAAGTGCTCCTTCAGTGCCGTAGCTCTCAGTCCATACTTAAAATCACAGTATGCTTCCGCACAAATGGTAAGTCTTCAAACATATTACATATCCATGTGAATTGATTTATCGCATTATACCTATTCATCCTTTTCTCTCTGAATTCATTTCTGCTTTATTGTTATGCAGTCACCAATTCAACCTTTACGACTGCTCGTACCCACAAATTATCCAAATTGCTCTCCTGTACTTCTAGACAAGCTCCCAGTTGAAGTCAAGTGAGTGAAAATCATCTCCTAGCTTTTTTTTATATGCTGATTATGTTTTGAAATCTTGTCAACCTTCTATGTTAATAAGTATCAATTATGCTTGTGTGTCCATTCTCTCCCAGCAATGCAAATCCTTCTTTTCTTTCTAGTTACGTCAAAGAAATACGTAGGTCTAAAGAAAATTCTTAGGTTATCATAACTGATCCATAACTACCATCATTGAGGCAAGTGGCTTAAGGCCCTTGCTTCTCTTGAGGTCTCAGGTTCGAGCCTCGGTTGTTGCGCTTGCTTGTAAGAAAAAAAACATAACTGGTCCATCTGTTCTGTTTTTGATAAAGATTGTGAACCTCCTATGAAAATGAACAATGATTGCCATCAGTTCTGAGAATGGAAATATAGATGGTAACAGTGTGGGACATGATGTATAACTCGAACAAATTACAATGCTCTATCATCTCAACTGGGATCATGGGTGAATTTTTCTCTATCTTGAGTTGTGAACTAACAAAGTGTTTCAAGGAAACCTGTTTGCCAAGCTTGCCATAAATCATGCGCTTATATTGTACAATTCAGTTATGAGTTCCCCTAGATAGTATGGTGCTTAAGCATGTCTGTATGCGTAAACTTGCGTATAACAATAAGAATCCTCACTTCTGATGTAAATTTTGGATCTGGTTGTCTGTAGGCTAAGTAAGGAGTACGAAGATCTCTCAGTGAAGGCCAAGTCGAGGTTTAGCATCTCTCTGCGAAGCCTGTCACAACCCATGTCACTTGAGGAGATAGCGAGGACTTGGGATGTCTGTGCTCGTGCAGTTATATCTGAATACGCGCAGCAGAGCGGTGGAGGCAGCTTCAGCTCAAAGTACGGAACTTGGGAGAACTGCTTGAGTGCAGCATGATTTTGTATAAATTGTCAAGAAAATATCATGAATAATTACTCTACCAGGATGACTGCTCATTATGATGTTAATAGTGTTGTGATTTGTGAATGGACTGCACATGGTTCATTTTGTAATTTGGTAATTTCATATCTTGAACATATATTTAATTCTAATTTTAATAGAAAGAAAATCCTCTCTTCTATTATACCATGAAAAATTGTTGTAATGTGCTTTTTCTCTAGCATTCAAAAATCTGGCAAACAGTTACTAAAAGATTTTCAATTTTAATATCAATGACATGTAATTATAATGCTTTGATTTTTATGTTGAGTTTAATCAAACTAATAGGTTGTATAAAAAGCCTGAGCTTGATAAAAAATTTGAACTCAACTTCATAATATATTGTCCAACCAAAGTATGAGCTCTTTGTATTTTAATTGAGTTGAGTTTTGCCTAAGTCATACTATACAAAAATGTTAGGGATGCACCTCTTTGACTCGATCAATTAACATACTAGTTACAAGAAACAATGTCGCCAATTGTTTTAAGTCGATGTGTTATAAGTGTATTAGATTTTTGGTCCAATACATTTTTTCTCTGTATGATAACATACCGTTAAACAAGAACCTCATATATATGTTCGGAGGATTGTCTCCTACGCGAGAATAAGAATATCAAAACAAATGTATCTGAATAATATGAATAACACACACAAAAAAAACTTGAAGAACTTTAGAGAGAATCTATAGTTGCGAAAAAATATGATAACACATTGAATGAGATCAGATGCTCTCTCTGTCTCTCTCTCTTTAAGAATAATATTTATAGAAGTGAATTTACTTGATAACGTGTTAGTTTGTGATTGATTGTTGACAAAGTAGCACCTACTGCAGGGTCGTCGATTTTTTGACCAACATGTTCAGATGACTCTTTCCTCTGTGAATATTATTCTTAAAGAGTAGTCAAACATTGATAGCTTATCCTTTAGGTATAAAGAGTATTTGCCGCCTCAGCTCAAATCCGCCACCGGCCGGTCACCATCACAAATGCCCTTCGATTTTGTTCTTAGGATTTCGCGTTTTTTCGTTTAATGCTTTGGTTCCCGATATGTTTGGGAACCCCATGAGTCTATTCATTAATTTAGTTTAATGGTTTTTCTCGTTTTGTGTATATGGCGACTTTGTGTCTCATCCCGAGTATGTATTCTTTATTTATTTTCCGTCTCATAAATTTGAATAAATCAGTGCTTTTGCTAATAAAAAAAAAAGTATAAAGAGTATTTATACTCACATATTGTGTGAGAGAGGATGAGATAACATAACATGATGGGTTGAAACTGATGTCATGCTTGGTGGATCACGATGATGTCACGTGGATTACAATGAATTTATGATGAGGTGACATTATGTCATAATGACGTGGTGATAATGTCATCATACTGGATCCTCATGTCGGAGTCCAAGAGGTTACCGATAAGATGTGCCTTGTATGAACCTTTTAGGTCTTGATTGGGAACTTATGAGTCTGCAGAAGTAACTGCACATCCACTAAAATAGAGTCAAATTATAAAAAAAAAATCAGATTTTTTTCTCTCTACTTTGTAACGATGAAGAAGGGAAAAAAAGCTAATTTTTTTTACTTATGTCAGAATAAGTAGAGAGAAAATTGTTCTCCTCCTCACTTTTGTATAATTAATATAAAAATACCCCATCCGTCTCAAAATGAGTGTCTTGTTTCCATTTTTTTTGCAAAAATTAAGAATTCTTAGATAATTTAGTGTGTTTTCAACATTGCCCTCACTTTCCTACCTACACCCCATGTGTAGATCTACCCGTGTGCATAAGTAATAATGGTAATATGAAAAAAAAACAATATAATAACCTAAAAAATAGAAACATGACACTCTTTTTGGGACAAAAAATTTAGAAATCAGACACTCATTTTGAGACGGAGGGGTATATTTGTTTTGCTTTTGTTACCAAACAATTAGTACTTTCTACAAATGCTTCAAGAGAAGTGGAAATGTTACCAACAAACTATAACATTTGAGGGTTTTTTATCCACAAAAGAGTCAACTGGTCCATGTTTGACTTCCTTCAATTATGCCTATTCGGGGCATAAAAAGAGCTTGAAACAGAATTGTTAAACCATAAGGCCGTATTTGAAAATATTATTTTGGTTTCTTCCAATATTTCTAGATTTTTATATTTACTTTATTTATTTTCTTCTAATGTTTCTAAATTTTAAATGGCCAAATGATCGGACTATACATTGTAAATACATGTAAGAAATATAATTGGGTATGGTTTATTCCACCGAACTTACCCTTTTAAAATTCGATTACATGTGGAATATGTGATTTTAAAGTTACATATTTTTTTTAACAGATGAATGTATAATTTGTGTTCATAATCAGTCAATCCTGTTCCAATCAATGATTATGAACACAAATTATACATTCATTTGTTTTAAAAAAAAAAACTTAATTCCTCCGTCCCAAAATGAGTGTTTTGTAACTATATTTTTACAAAAATTAAGAATTATCACATATTTGAGTGTGTTTTCAATATTACTCCCAATTTTTCACCTACACCTCATGTGCAGAATTGCCCATGTGCATAAGTGATAAGAGTAATATGAGATAAACAATAATATAACAACCTAAAATTAAATAGAAACAAGACACTCATTTTAGGACAAAAATGACACTCATTTTGGGACGGAGGGAGTATGTAACTTTTAAAAGTGGTCCTTATTGGTATCAATCAATCATGTTCCAATCATTATTGGTATTGCACCGACCCTCTCTCTCTAGGGTTTCTGAAAAAAAAGAAGTGGTCTTTCACGGCGGTGGCGTGTATGTCCATGTGACATCTCGAGTTCGGTTTGGCGGCAGTCAAAGGCGGCAAAGTGAGTGAGGCAGGAAGGTGGATGGTAGCGTGTGTATGTCTCTTTGACTTCAAGGGTTTCAGTTCATAGACAATCAAAGGCGACAGAGCAAGCGAGACAGGGAGGTGGATGGTAGCAGCGTGACGGTACAACAACGACGTTGAGATTCGGTGAAACGAAGTGCGGTCATGGCGTCGGATGTGCGTCTTCACTAGCAGTTTTGGGCTACGGGGTTGTCGTCGATTAGGTTATGTTTTGTTAGTTTGGATTTATTCGATTTCTGCTTTATTAGTTTGTTTTGGCTTAGTTATTACTTTATTAGTTGTTTTTTTATCAGCAAAAGTATCAATATATTGATAGATCTCAAGAAGGAAACACGGTACATACACCCCAGAAAAGAAAACAAAAACAATACGAGATAGCCGTGAAAATTTGCTAGATTACAGCAAAGAAAAAAATTGGAGAGAATCCTTGAAGATAACCATGACTATGAGACATAAAATGAATTACTTGACTGGTCAATCTGGTCTGCATAAAAGCCACAATGCAACATGGCTGATTGATTTCCAAATAATTGGGCTTGCATTCGCATGAACTGAACTCCATTGCATGAGCAGGTCAGCTCAAGAGTTTTCTCCAAGTTTCAACTACTAAAGTTTCAGGAGGTTGTTGACATTATTTTATTAGTTTGGTTTAGTTTAGTTTTTGTTTTACTAGTTGGGTTTACCGTAGGGGTGAGGAGATCTAAAGCTCCGAACAAGAAGTTGGGTTTTGTTGCTGAATTAGCCATGTCGGGTCTCCTGTTAGGTTCCGGTGGTATTGGTTTGCTAGTTCTATAAAGGTTATTTCTAGTTTGTTCTGTTGTGATTGAGACATTTGACGTCTCTAGGGGTTTTGAGATCATTGATTCAGGTAGGGCTGAGCATTGGCGGATAAACCGCCCGTTGAGCGGTTTGAAATTTATAACTGTTCAAATTGGTTTGCTAAATTTGAAATCGTTGGCCAACCCGCTGAGGGTATATTGGGCGGTTTATTGGCAGCGGGTTGGCGG
>JAYMTH010001375.1:0-15251 GCA_036897465.1 Pelargonium australe | reverse complement strand
TTTTGTATGGCAGACCCGTACCCAACCCGTCCTACCCGCACCCAACCCATGAAAAACCCGTGATCATGCGGGTTGGGTTAGGGTCATTGCATTCCTACCCGAACTTGTGGGTTACCCGACCCGTACCCAATCTGTTGCCCGAATTGCCAGCTATACTGACAACTGAACTGCGAGTTTTTTCTTTCCAAACAAAACACAGAGGTTTTGCCTAAATCGATTATCCACTTTCTATTTAAAAATAAAAATAATAGAATTGGTGTTTACTTTCTTTTATTGGCTAGTTAGTCAAACCCAAAATATCAACAATATTCTTAAAAATTACTAATTTGAGTTGTGTTCTAATTTGATTCATAATTCAAGATCGATTTAGATCAAGTTTCAATAGTGTGCAAATTCAAGTTAATTAGAACAAGTAAAGACCCGAAACCGACTCATTCACCTGCTAGTGATTCAAATTAATTCAAGATCGGTTTAGATCAAGTTTTAATAATGTGCAAATTCAATTTAACTAGAACAAGCAGATACTCGAAACCAATTCATTCACTTAATAGTTTAGATGATATAAAATGAAATCAACCTAATTTTTTGGTCGAATTCACTTAAAGTATTCTTATTAAGAAACTGCATGATAAATTAGATAAACACGAACCATATTTTGGTTCCAAAAAGCCGCAACTTGTACAAACTTACACCATTTCTCAGTTTGCGTTTAAATTAAACATTTTTTAACCGAATACGCGACAAATCTGACCCAAAATTTGAATTAAGCCAGTGCTGCACACTTGCTTGCCTTTTTCCACATAATCAGGTAATATAATAAACGGACATGTCCGAATATGAGTGTTGACTCCACGTCAGCACTGACCCTGGTCAGGTCTCCTCGTGGACCGTGACACTCTGGCCCAAACACTGCCCAGAAAGCCTGTTGTGTTCTCTGTAGCAGCCCTCACTGGTTGCTGTGCACTGCACGCCAATCTCAACCGTTGGATCCTCTGACATTGCACTTGAGCACCATCTACTACAAACAAACAGCAAGAACCCAACCAAAACCCTCAAATCTCACACACACTTGTTGTCTGTTTAGTTGCTTCCACTTCCACACACCTCTAAAGGAGCTCACTTTTTTCCCCTTTTTTCTCTTTCCATAGTTTTTTTTTTTTTTTTAGATTCTCTCTTGCTGGGTTTGCTGGAGCTTCCTTGTTTCACATTGTTCTTGATTTTTGGAGGGTTTTGGAGTGAGGATTGGCTTCAATGGCTGTGCTGCTTCTGTTTTTGGTTTTAGCAGTATCTGCTGTTTCAGCTGATGAAGGTAATTAGCTAAATAAGTACCTGTACTTGCTTCAATTTTGTGCTTTTTCATGTGGGTTTTGTTTAATTTCTTCTGGGTACTTCAGTTTCAATTGAAAGCTAGCTGCTTTCTTTCTGGCTCCTCTCTGCATTTGCTAGTTTCATTTATGCTACTTTCTTGTGCATTTTGATTTGTTTTCTGTTTGCTTCTCTTTGTTCTTGTGAACTTTGTGTATCTTGTTGTGGACACTGAAAAGATTTTCATTGATTAATCTGCATTTTCTGCTAAATTTCACTGATTTGGGCTGTTTCTGAGTGATTGTTAAGATTTTGATGCAATAGAGTGTTGCTAGTGAAAGGCCACTTAAATGGAATTTTTAAGGAAACAAAATAAGTTCCAATTTAGGGCCAAATGAAAGAAAAATTTCCTGTACATGAAAATTGAAATCTCCATTGTAGTCCAGCTCATGTTGCAGTCTTTTTGCTGGAATTACATTTTCATTTACATTATTGAAAGGCCAAGATGCCCTTTAATTAACCTTGTAAGAAATAAAGTATTAATGGTATGGGTCTTGGGGGAGGAGGATCTAGGAAGAGGGTGTTCTTGACATTTCACCACCTAGGAACATTCCATGGGGGTCTCATGGTGTACATAACTGTCCCACTATGGCATGGAGTTCTTGAAACACATTTTGTCCTTTAGATGGACCTTAATGTATGTATATTTTAGAACACCAACTAGGAGTGAAGCTTGTTATGTCTAAACGCATTACACACATTGATGGATTGGTTGGTTAAGAGCTATGCTCGGTTTTAGATTTAGATCATTGACCTTTTACATTGTGTGCGACAAAAAACCTCAAGGACCATTAGATTGCCTTTTGGTGGGAGGGTTGAAATGATAACGTTTAGTCGAGAGAAACATACTAGCATATTGACTCTGATAGTGGAACACTACAATGTAAGGGACAAAACTGTCATTTCTCATTTATGATTCTACAAACAATGCTTGAAGCTTTGTTATTTCACGATACAGTGAATTTTCTGCATGTTCGTCTATCGGATGTCACAAGCTAGATTCGTAGTTAATATACTCAAGTTGTTTCTCATGCCATTAATTTTTCATCTGAACTTGGTGTATCTGTGTATTCTTGTCTAAACCTACCCATCACTTTTTGCAGGTGCTTTCATTGGTGTGAACATTGGTACTGACCTCTCTAACATGCCAACCCCAACTCAGGTGGTGGCACTTCTAAAGGCTCAGAGTATCCGACATGTTCGGCTCTACGATGCTGACCGAGCCATGCTCCTTGCCCTTGCTAATACCGGGATCCAAGTGACTATTTCTGTTCCTAATGATCAACTTCTCGGCATAGGTCTGTCCAACGCCACAGCAGCCAACTGGGTCAACCGCAATGTCCTACCTCATGTTCCTGCAACTAACATCACAGCTATAGCCGTTGGATCCGAAGTTCTCACAACCCTCCCAAATGCCGCTCCTGTCTTAGTCTCTGCCTTAAATTTCATCCACTCTGCCCTCATTGCCTCTAATCTCGATAGACAAATTAGAGTCTCAACCCCACATTCTTCTTCAATTATCCTCGACTCCTTCCCGCCTTCCCAAGCCTTCTTTAACCGCTCATTGGACCCCACCATGGTTCCTTTGCTTAAATTCTTGCAGTCCACTGGCTCTTATCTCATGCTTAATGTGTACCCATATTACGACTACATGCAATCTAATGGTGTAATCCCACTGGATTATGCGCTTTTTCGTCCCCTCCCTGCGAACAAGGAAGCCGTGGATGCTAACACGTTCCTGCACTACACTAATGTCTTTGACGCTGTAGTTGATGCAGCTTATTTCGCTATGTCCTACCTAAATTTTACTAATATTCCCATTGTGGTGACCGAGTCTGGCTGGCCCTCCAAGGGTGATGCGTCTGAGCCAGATGCAACAGTCGAAAATGCCAACACTTACAACAGTAACTTGATTAGACATGTACTTAACACCACTGGGACTCCTAAACACCCTAGGATCGCAGTTAGTACTTATGTTTATGAGCTTTACAACGAGGATCTGAGATCTGGTTCCATCTCCGAAAAGAATTGGGGACTTTTTGATGCCAATGGGCAGCCAGTGTATACCTTACATTTATCTGGCGCTGGCACAGTGTTAGCAAATGACACCACCAACCAAACCTTCTGTGTTGCAAAGGAGGACGCTGACAAGAAAATGCTGCAGGCAGCGCTGGATTGGGCTTGTGGACCCGGGAAAGTGGATTGCTCGCCTTTGTTGCAAGGACAACCATGTTATGAACCTGATGACGTGGTTTCTCATTCGACATATGCGTTCAACGCTTATTTTCATAAGATGGCCCAGTCACCTGGGACCTGTGATTTTAAAGGAGTGGCTATTATCACTACCACTGACCCAAGTAAGGAACTCTAATATGATTATTCGAACAATTGTGTATGTAGCTTTTTCATTGGATCCACAAAATTAGAAACTCCGCGTTATTGGTTTGCTGAGTTTTTGTTGCTCTTGTGCAGGTCATGGCCCTTGTATATACGCAGGAAGGTATGAACTAAACTTGGTCCTAACTGATAATATCTGGTTATTGGAACTAGTTTTGTTAGTGTGGCCAGTTTATTTAATCCGGAAATGTATTTGATATAACATGCACAAGTACTTCTGTTTTGTGCATGCAGTGGTGGCAGAAACGGTACATCATCAACAAATGGAACATCACTGGTTCCGTCTTCAAATTCCACAACTTCCGGTTGCTCTTCACAGTATCATTACAGTACCAGTTCCTCAACAAGCTTCGTGGCTCTTTGCGCTCTACTTCTAGTTGCAGTTTTCTTGTAAAACTACTCACAGTTGTATCTCGTGTGACTAACATCGCTTGCATGCCTTCAAACATTTGGTTTCGCTTCTTGAAATCTTGCAGCATACCCGATTTTGTTCCTCACAGTAAGGTGGTAAGGGGTAGCAAGAACAAGGTTGATTGAACATATACAATTGGCATTGTTATGTACAAACAAGCACCTATTGTTTGACGTTATTTATGTAACTATCTTGTTGGAGTCGGCAACCATCCCATGAAGTTTGTATTCTTTGTTTCTCCTGAATCAAATGGCTTGTTTGTACTTTGTAGTGATTCTTCATTTGAGTTTGATGTGAATTTTCACTGAATCTCGTTAAACTCGACCCCGACTCAAAAACTTAAACTGACGGGGGATTCAACTAGTATATCAAGTGACGGCAAATCCTTTATTTATCCAAGAGAATGAACCAGGTCACTGAGCTCAAACAAAACCAGTTATGATATTGCGTTAAATCAAGCAACATGAATTTTTCGATCTTTCAATGTGAAATTGCTTAACAAAACTGAAGATCCAAGAGTACAAATATTACATTATTCCATGTCATCAAGCAGATTCTGCAAAAACCTTTCATGACAGACATGGCAAACAAACCCCTCAGAATGTGGAGAGCTACACCATGGATCAGCATGTTGCCTACAATAAGGCTTGTTACAAAAATTACACTTTGAAAGCTGAAACCAACACTCCAAACACACATCATCTCCACAAACTGTCTCAGCATCTTCCATTTCCTCAACTTTTATGCACCCACCGCACTCTGTGCACCTTGGGATGCAAAGCTTGCACCCTTTACACTCACTCCTCATCTTGCAAGCCTCTCTTGGACAACTGAAAACTAACCCGACTTCACTGCACTTAGTGCAAGTTTCTATGTCAATTGCGCGGTCGCGATCTTGGTGTCTGAATGTTAGGAAGTCATTGTGGGCATAATTGGCAAACATGGCATTTTGATGGTTTTGTTTTGGGTTTATTTGAAGCAGAGAGTGAAGTGATTCAAGGTGTTGCTTCTCCATGTTGTAGATACCATGAATTCTCAGTCTCTTCAAGGTAGTGTTGTCTTTTTCAGAGAGCTTCTTCACAGCTTTGATGATTCCCTCAGGAGTCAAGCCAGTGCATGCTGGTACATAGAGCTGCATCAAAATTCAGATTCAAGAACATCATATCATGAAACACAAACTCAAAAACAAAGGTTATGGATTGAATCTTAAATATAGTTTCTTTTGTATTGACTCATCTTAGTAAATAGCATTTTACCCAAATTGTAATAACAACTCAGTTTACAGTTAGAGCCACTCATATCTTATCTCTTCCATTGCATCAAGAAAGAAAACAAAAAAACAAGAAATACCTTGTTGATGTTAGGGTTTTCTTCAAGAACACAGTGAAGACCATCATCTGTGATCTTGACACAATTCATCAAAGCCAGAGTCCTCAACTTTTTCTCAGCCTTGGAAGTGATTTTCATCAGAATCTCATCGGTTAATCGCAGATGCAGAGGCTTTTCGACTATGACATCAGTCCATGCCAATAGATCCATCATCACAGCATCTCTCAGAGACACACAGACCTCACTCATCACAAGAAGCTCAAATACAGGAAGATGGTGCAACACTAGGAACAAGGCCTCATGAGGAGGACTTGCAGCTTCTGTCTCCATATGGGAAGAATCTGAAGATAGTGTGTTCATGAAATGGAGAAAAGAGTAGCAAGATTGCAAGATTTCAGAACTTTTGTGCATGTGGTTGTGAAATAAAGAGGCTATAGAGATGGGTTATAAGCTATCAGTTATTTACATTGACCTAATGCTTCACTGTGAAGGAAATGAAAAGTATCCAAATTGTGTGGACCAGTTTTGCAAGTTACAGGTTGGCAAGAGACTGTCAAAATATAGCATGCTAAGAAAACCACAATTTTTCATCAAAATATATGACTTAACAGATAAAAAAATGAAATTTGGTGCCTGAGGACATCACAGAGCTCAAGTATTCTGCTAAATTTATCAGAGGGTAAAAGGAATTTTTTGCCAATACAACAATACAACTACAAGTCTACAACAGAAATAACAAGGGTACTTGTGAATTTTTCCATGTATTATTTGTACAAATAATTTCACAATGGGGATTTATGAATCCTTTAACCGCACCGACAACAGTAAAACCTAACTTAGCTGTTATTAGTGATCTAAAGGTTCAACGGCAGTCTTGAAGAGAAGGATGTAAACTTTGTCGATTGAAAAATACAAGAAGCCTCCGATGGAATGCGTGACATATGAGCCAAAGCTACTTCCGACAATGCAGTGCCAAGCAGGACCATATGAAGTGTCAAACTCCTGTAAACAGTAACTGATATTAATGCAAGAATACCCATGTAGAAAATTTCAGTAATTAATTCTAACGCATAATCAGATGATCTTTTTTTGTTACAGATTGGTTGTTGGTGCTGCTCCTTTTCGTTTTCCTGTTTTTACCCGCAAAAAGAAAATCATATGGAAAATAGAGTGACAAGCTTTATTCACGAACTAGTTTGTGAAAGTCAATCAAGAACCTTTTCATTTTGGTTCAAGTGTCCTACCGAAACCAATACAGAAAGATAATGTTGTGCGATAATCATTTATGCATGATTCAATTTTCATAGCTTAGATTCTTGATTCAAAAGCAACAGAAGCTAAGCCTCTCTATTTAAGTTGTGACTGATCCATCAACTATTAAATCAGATCACCGTATTTGAAACTAAAAGTAAAAGAAGTTGCAAATCTCATACAATTCATAAAGATCACGTATATATAAAACCCTATATCTGTGATTGAAAATATCCACAGAAAACTAGGTTATAAAGGATCAATTAACACCAATTTGTATTAGATCACTTGACACTTGAGATTCTTCTTTCTTTTGGAATTTGTCACAACTCACAAGACTACGTGGACAGTCATGCAACAAGGCAATGTTACATTAATTTGGTTTGAGAAGGTCCATTATTGGCCAACCACTAGAGCATCTACAACAACCATATTAAATAGCTCTTACAAATCATTGCCCAACCGAGCTGTCTGCTTCATACACATACCTTTGTTTTTCAACCGTGAACCTCAAAGTCTAGCCTCTTTAGCAGTTAAATTTCAATAACAGAAATAGACTACAAAAAAAGCATTGGGATTCCGAAGGTTTGGTTTCCAGTTTCAATATGTGGCTTGTTTTTCTCATATTTTTCCGATACAGGACTTCTTTCACCCACTTTTAACTATGGGCTACGTACAATTATAGCTTGGACTTCTCACACTAAAAATTCGACTTTATTAGTAGGGTTTCACTTCCACCTTTATATGTAAGCTCATTTTCACAATTTTTTCCAATGTTGTTTTCACCCATTTTCATCATTCACAAATCTGCATTGTTTTAGTGATTAAAATATCCAATCACACAATAAGAGTCATTATCAAAACTCAAATGTGTTGATACTAATTTCAGGGTAAGAGCTGACCAATTGTATAAATATGACAATCACAAAATAGCAATAAGAACAATAAACACTACAACATTGTTGATAAAATAAAACCCAGATAAAATAAAACCAGACCCTCCATTCAAATTTATCAGACTACCTCAAAACAACCTTAAAATCACCTTAGCAACATCAAAGTTCAGAACTTTATTAACCCAAAATCACAGAACAACAAGCAATAGCAATATCACAGCAAAACATCCAGATGTGCAGATATGAGATAAACAATTGGACCATCCATGAACATTTGAAATTAACACAGAATACAATCAAGACACACAAAAAGCAAACCAGACCCTCCATTCAAATCAATCAAACAACCTCAAAACAGCTCAAAAATCAACCTCATAAACACCAAAGATCAAACCTTTCCATACCCAAAACCACAAAACTATCAGCAACAAACTAAAAAAGGTACCTTCTTGAGGGCAAGAGCAAGGCGTTTACTGTCGACCTTGGAAGTGGCGGCGCCGACAGAATCGAGGTGGTCGCGAGCGCAGCGAAAGGCTTTGCTCTGGAGAGGAATGGGCATGTCGGAGGCTCTGACCCTGATGTTGAACCGGTCATGCTGTTCCTGATGCTCTGTAGCTTTCTTCTTCTGTATCAGACTGTTCAAGAACTTGCTTCTTCTCTCCAACTCCTCCTCTGCTCCATCCATCACTCTCTCATCTGTTTCTTGACTTCAAATGTGTTTGGAGGACAAGAAAGAGAGAGGGAAAGTGAAGGAAACAGCGAGAAAATGAACAAGATTGGTAAAAAGCACACACACTGAACTGAACCAAACCAACGAGTCAGGGAGGGTCAGTGAGTACAGTGTTGCTTTTGGGTGCAATTTTGAGTCTTTTAATGTGTGTGTTTTTGCATATGGAAGAGGTTGTTTTGGACAACTTGAGATTTGAGAAGCTGTTACTGTTGTTAACAAATCTATATGCTTTCGCATTAAAAACATACTACAAATATGTTTTTATTACCATAAAATCCGGAGATGATGATGGTCTAAATTTGGAACTGGTTGTCCTGCTTTCTATAGTAAGTATCTTCACAATATAACCCATAATTGGATTATATAAAATGAATCCAACCTTGAGTTGGGTCGGACTTGTTCGTCTAATCGGGACATTTTTAACTTAAAAGTTAAAACCTGACCCGCGATTTGAAACTCAAACTAATTGTCATATTACTTCACGCGTAATATTTGATGTCAAAACATATAGGTGCTTTTATTTTGTTCATCATTTCATATATTATTAAAGGTGAATTATATTTAGTATTGACATCATGGAACAAACGTGTGTTGTTAGTAGTCTGTGCTGTAAAAAAAATGTAGTCTTGGAATTGTCGAAAATATGGTTACTTCAGGATCCAATGTCCATCTCCGAAAGTGGACAATTAGGCGATAAATTTGGTAAAGTAGCATTTCATGTTTTTATCATATGTTGCAACAATATCAATTGTCAAGTTATACTAATTAACTCATTACAAGAACAACGTTATAAAAAAAAAATCATTATAAGAACATCACTGGTGCACCCATAGCTTCCAAACAAATAAAAAAGAACACTCATTTTAATACATAAGGAGGATATCGTAACTCATAAGGAACACAACTAATTTTAAATACATTATCAGAATTCGGACCTATACTTTAACCAATACGAAACGAATGAGCTCAATCCGCTCTTCATTTTGGTATAGTCTAAACCTGGCCGTGACCAAATTTTGAACTTTTTTTCGTTTTTGACAATTCCATCCACTTTGATATATTTTTTTAAACTGTGAATACCATTAAATACATTTTTTTTTTGTCTAATTTGACCCAGGATGCAACAATAAAAACTGATAATATATACTGTAATGAATTAATTATTGAGATTTATATGTTACTCACATTTCTAGTTATTGCAAACCTCAATGTTTATATGTATATAAAAGTAACATTGTTACAATATGTGTATTGGAGGTTGGTTTAGATATAGAATACTACAGTATTGTGGGGTGTCCAAGGACACCCAAAACCAAGAGTGAGTGGCCAATAAATATTGCAAATGTTTGGTATGGCTATGAGGCTATGGCCCCCCAATTTATTGGATATATATATATTTTCCTCCTCCTTTAATTGACTTTTCGATACGAACCAGAAACTCCACCACGAAACCTCGTCGCGACGCGCCGTGGGTGCGCGTGCGATGCGGATCTTGTCCACTTGGACCGAGCGTGCGATCCACGCTCCCCTACGTGGAAAAAGGCATGGGAATAAATAGTAAATGATGAACCTACTTTTTGAACGCTCGTGAGTTTACTTAAACCCAACCTTAGTCAACGCTTCCTCTATACAAAGTCTCAAAAAGCATTAACATTTTATAAACATGGAAATTATTATTTATTTATATTTCTTTTTTATATTATAAACAATTACAACTATTTTCAAAACCTCAACCACAAAGTCAACGCCCCTGTCTCTCTTCAGCTTGGCATCTTCTTCTTCTTCTTCTCTATCTTTCTCGTCTTCACACATTTTTTATTTTCTCTCTGTGAAATGAAAGTTTGGGTTTAAACTTTGAAGTATATTGGTCTTCAAAAGAGGTAATTTTTCGATATTCGTTTTGGAATTTCTGATGGGTAACGGCGTGGGGAAGCTCAGTGTGTGCTTCTCCGGCGACGTGGGTCGCCGGAAACCTGATTTGTCGTTGTTTTTATCGGACCCTCTTGATGAAGGTCTGGGTCCCTCCTTCTGCTACATTCGACCCGAAGACACTCGAATCTCGTTGTCCAAAGTCCACTCCGAAGAAACAACCACTTTCCGGTCAATCTCCGGCGCCTCTGTGAGTGCCAACACATCGACGCCTCTGTCCACCTCCATGAATGATTTCTATTCCTACAACAGTATCGATCGAGCTGCTGCTTTTGAGAGCTCCACGTCCTTCGCGTCGATTCCTCTACAACCAATTCCTCGGAACTTGATGGGTTCGGGTCCGATTTCGGCGAATCTTGATAGGGTCCCGGGTTCTGGTCCGCTGGAGAGAGGGTTCTTGTCGGGTCCGATTGAGAGAGGGTTTATGTCCGGGCCGCTCGACCGAGCGATGTTCTCAGGTCCGATTGAAAAGGGCGGTTCCGATCAGTTCCGGAGGAGTCGCTCCCATGGTGGTTTGGGTCTGAAGCTCAGATCGAGCAAAGGGTCGCTGATTGGGATTCTGAAGAGGGCTTTCTCGAAGAAGACGTATCGTGGACAGAACTCGATTGTTGCGCCGATTAAGGCGATGAAAGAGCCGGATTGGATTGTCAATGGCGGGCTCGGCGGCGAGAAGCACAATGAGAATTTGACCGTTAGCAGCAGCGAAGGTAGCTTCGAGGACGACGATTCTTTATTGTACAGCCAGAACCTTCAATGGGCTCAAGGGAAAGCAGGGGAGGATCGGGTTCACGTCGTCGTTTCGGAGGAGCACGGTTGGGTTTTCGTTGGAATTTATGACGGATTTAACGGTCCGGACGCTCCCGATTTCTTGCTCTCGAATCTGTACTCGCATGTCCATAAGGAGCTCAAGGGTCTGCTATGGGACGACAAGTTTGAACCCACCACAGCTCCTGTTTCATCTCCAGCACAATCTGAAAATTCCAAAACAGAAACTGAAGACTCCTCTGAATGTTGCAGTAGTGATTGTGGAAGAAGCCATGTGGGTTTTGTTGATAATTGTTCTTGTCCAAGCGAAACACCCAATTTTGGATCAAATTTAAGGAGAAAGAAGGGAAGGAATTCAAGGATCAGATACAGAGGAGCTGTGAAGAAATGGGAGGAGACTCAGAGATGGTGGAAGTGTGAATGGGAACGGGAGCGATTAGAGCTCGATCGGAGGTTGAAGGAGCAGTTGAACCGGTCAGGCTCAGTCGGGTCTGGAGTGACTAACCATAAGGGTGTGTTGAATGCTCTCTCTGAGGCGTTGAGGAAGACGGAGGAGTATTATCTAGAAATTGCAGATAAGATGCTCGCTGAAAATCCCGAGCTAGCTCTAATGGGTTCTTGTGTTCTTGTAATGCTGATGAAGGGCGAGGATGTTTACGTAATGAATGTAGGTGATAGTCGAGCAGTTTTGGCACAGAAGGCCGATCCTGATTATTGGTTGGGGAGGATTCGGAATGACTTGGAGAGGATCAGTGAAGAAACACAGAACGATCTTGAATCTTCGGATGGTGAAAGATCGAACAGAACTCCTAGTTTGAATGCTGTTCAGCTCACCGAAGATCACAGCACCAGTGTGGATGAGGTAGAACAGTTTAGCCTACTCTTATGTAGTATCGCATTATAGTTAACTCTATACGAAGAACTATAAGTTTTAGTTTATCCGTATGCCTTGTTTGATATGTTATTTGATATGCCATTTCAGGAAGTTCGGAGAATAAAAGCTGAACATCCGGATGATGCTGGTGCGTTGATGAATGATCGAGTTAAAGGCTCTTTGAAGGTCACTCGAGCCTTTGGTGCCGGTTTCCTAAAACAGGTATGTCTAAAGATCAATCTTTCCAAAATTTCTCTAATTTTCTTACACATTGTGATGAATATGGATGTTGCTTTTGTTAATGCATAGAAACTTAGTAGTGCTTACCATGTAAATGGCCTAAAATTTACTGATGTTTTGGATAAGATCTAGTTTCGTTTTCAATTGGGACAAGCATTACGAGCATACTCGTCGATTCAAGTCATGACTTTTGGACTTCAGTCATAGTCAAACACTTATCAGATATAATTCTTAATCTCTTCCAGGTCCTACAAGTCTTCTGATTAGAATAGTTCGATACTGTCTATATTTGGTACAGATTCAATTAAGTAAACTAGAAGGTCTAGCTGTAATAATGCACTTCCTTATTGTGAAACTTTTCGAGAATTCATTTCAGGCAATGAGTTAACTGGTTTTAAAAGTGATTATGGCCATAATGATTCTCGTGCATCTTGGATTTGCATGACAAAAACTATGGAATCGACTTTTTGTAGTGTTCTTATCGATATAAACATCAGTACTCTGTACTAGAATGTTCTATATGTAACACAAATATTCGTCATCTTCATTCTTCCCCGATTAATGGCTCGGGTACAGAATGTATGCTTGATAATAACACTTGAGGTGTTTACTGTTTAGTGATGTTTTCAACAATTGGAATATGTTTGATGATATTTTTGAGACATGGATGGAGGAATAAAAGGCAAAACCTTTTCTGATAAGTGGTCCAATAATAAGAATCAATTTCCAGATTGACCATATTTGATTGCGAAAACTTGTCTTGCTAATTGTTACTCATTTTCCTTGATATTTTTGCAGCCAAAATGGAACAACGCGCTTCTAGAAATGTTCAGAATTGACTATCTAGGGACTGCCCCGTACATCACTTGCAACCCTTCTCTCTACCACCACAGATTAGGCCCGAAAGACAGGTTTTTGATACTATCCTCCGATGGGCTATACCAATACTTCACGAACGAGCAAGCTGTTTCAGAGGTCGAACATTTCATCGAACTGCAACCTGAGGGAGACCCGGCACAACATCTAGTTGAGCAAGTGATCTATCGTGCAGCAAATAAAGCTGGTACGAAGCAAATACTTACATTACGAAAGTGGATTTGACAGTTTCATATAACAAATTATACTAAACATGTGCTATGAATCTTGTTTTTTGTGAATGCCAGGTATGGATTTTCATGAGTTGCTTGATATTCCTCAAGGGGATCGACGGCGCTACCATGATGATGTTTCTATCATTGTCATATCTTTGGAGGGAAGAATATGGAGATCGTGTGTATGATTAGGAGGAAAATTCACTCCAAACACCATTCCTTTTTTTGGTTCTTTCCTTTTCTTTCCTCACCATCCTTGAAAGATAACAACAGAGCTCCAGGAATGTTTTAGCCTTGAGAGACTTGGTTGGTTCAAATCTGCAAGGTTGCTTGTGAGGAGTGTAAAGATGTAGTATAAGTTTCTCCAGGTTGGTTAAGTATAATCTCTCATGGAAAATTGTAATTTTCTAATAAATGACATTTTTCCCACAAGAAGAAGCTTTGTTCTCTGTACCTCATCTTTCTGTTTCTACTCAGAATCTGCACCTTTGGTTCCCTTTTTCACATGTTGCCCAACATTTTGTGCTTCAAGGGCATTTTATTTTCGATAAACTTGACTTCAAGCCAAAAGCTTAAACTAATTAGTCAGGAGCTCCACGAACTTGATATTTTATTAGGGTTGAATTCTTTAACACTTCCCTTCTCGTGCATACTGGGTTGATAAAGCTGATTTGGGTCTGACTCGAAAGGACTTCAGTTTCATTCGGGTTTCAAACCTTGGATCAGATCATATTTCACTTTTTAGGCATTAAACGGGCATATTTGTCCAATCCGATCTGAAAGTCGGTATGATCGAATTTTGAGTGTCCGCGAATTCAAGTCCAATTTATCGGCTCTGCTGCACTATAATTCATGGTTTTCATGTGAGTCATCAAATGATTCCTACAGAAAAAAATAATTGAAAAACTGATAGCAATTGAAACTTGGGTATTAGTAGCAGTCAGGATTCTTAAATTGTGCCATAAATTGGAGTGATGTCACTCACAACTGGAGCTCTCTCTGTCTTTCACTCAAAGTTATCTAAATTAAATAGGTTTTGAAGTAGTTGAAGTCATAAATAAAAACCATTACAGCACACCAAAACAAGAATAATACAAATTCTGCAGAAACTCACATAGCCATAGCTCTCTGCAATATTAATTTGAATGTATGTAAATGGGTGATGCTACGTGTCGTTTCATTGTCCTAACAATCCATGATCTTTAACTTTGTCTTGTAACTGCTAACTACTTGTACTTGAGGAGGTTGAGAATAGTAAATGCAGATTTGCAGTTGAAACATTGGAGATTAATGATAGAGAGATATTAATATTTGGTTGTTGGGTTCTAAATTTTAGTCTTTGAATTGGAACGTGAATGATCTGTTTTTGACCTGACGAATCAAATTAATATACTATGAGATTGTGAGCTAGAGTCATCTGCAACAGCAAGCTACAAGCTGTCATTTTTTGGCATTAAATTCAGGACCAAGATTGCTCAATTTTGAACCTATCTCTGGAGGTTACTTGTTTGCCACGGCAACCAGAAAATTCTGGTCGGTATAGTTGACAAATCTTTGAACAATTTAGGGTTTGCTAGGAACAGCAACTAGCTCCTCCTGTCTACTTTTGCACTCGTTCCATGGGAAAAAGTCGATTTAAGACGGAAGTTTTTGCTCGAGTAATTTTTGACCTAAACAAGATTTTGGACAAAGAATACTTCAAACTTCTTTTTCAAGCGCTTTCTTTAAAAAAATAGTCGTTCTTTACTAATAGAGTAAAAGAAAGAGAAAGAAGAAAAAAAATCCCCTCAATTTTCGATTTGGTAAGATGAAACAAAGATGTTTATCGACCACTTCAGCTAGTTATGAAAAAAAAATGTGAATATCTGTCTAATTCACGTCGTCTTACTCTTACCAAAATGAATTAGTGAATTAGTCGACTGACATTCTTGTTTTTTCAAAATAAAGTCGTCCGTCAATATACATGTATTCT
>JAYMTH010001374.1:0-15252 GCA_036897465.1 Pelargonium australe | reverse complement strand
CGGAATTTGACGGTGGGTACTACATTGGGTACAAAGTAATAGTAGGGGTACTCAATTGGGCACAATAAAAGTTTGGGTACTAAATTGGGTTTTCGGCCAAGTCTAGATACCAAAAAAAGGGTTATCCCAAAAAAGAACAACAAAAAATAGAAAACAAGATATAAAGGATGGAACAAAGTTTTGAAAACACATTTTTAAGAGAAACAAAGTTTAAAACAACAAGAGAAGACGGTTTCGAAAAACAGAGATTTAAGGAAAAGAGATTAAAAAGTAAAGAAGAAACAAAATCGGTTTACCAACAAAGCAAATTTTGGTAAAAGAGAGAAGACAAAATAGAACACAGAAAGAGCAAAAAAACGTTGAATATAAGAAGCAGACGAAAGCGAACAACAAACAAAACAGAACGAAATTAGGAAAATAATAGCAATAACGGAAATAAAAGAACGGACTCAAAGATCGCTTTAGCTAGTAAGTTGACCTTAAGAAGATATTGCCTTCCTTCCGGGTGCAACAAGAATCCGACAATTCTCCCGTCAGCAACACGCCGCGCACGTATTGTTAAGCCTCCAACGACCTTTGCCCGTAGCGCACCTCTAACGAAGTTTGTATAACAAATGGGAAAGGACCAAATCAGTTATAATGGTTATGAGTCCAAAAAATATAAGTCTCGAGACATTCTTTTAAACGCCCGAGCTAGGTTCGGTTCGGTCCGATCCGTGTCGTGTCATTCTCAGGCGAGTGTGAGGGCTTGACCATTTATGTCTCTCTAATATTTGTTTGATAATATTAGAATTCTAATTGTATTTAAACACTACTTGCTTCTCATTTTTAACCAATGTGGGATTTCAAATTTAATACTTATCTCATTAGCTTGAGATAAGTTACAATAAAATTATCCAAAGTAAACAACCATTTTGGGTGGCTTTTAAAAAAAATATATATTTGCAATACTTTTTTTTATTAGTTGTTCTACACAACATGAGATATATATGCTCTCTCCTTTAACCCCAAATCCCACCCCCACCGACAGTGGGAGTTGAACCCATGACCTCTCACAAGAAGGTGCGTGTCTTGACAGCTGAGCCATCCATTTTAGGTGGCTTTCAAATTTTCACCTTAAATTAAAGGTCATAATCTCATAGATTAATTGTCCAAGTGTTATATTACATAAAGTAATCATTAGTTTGTATGACACTATCTTAGAGTAAACGAAAATCACCCTAACAAGTGCCCTAAAAAAACAGTGTCTTGGTACCCTAAGTGACGATTTGAGCTATTCGCCACTCTAAGATGGGAGTTGTCTAGGTTACGATGGCGAAACCTGAATAATGGATGTTGGTTTTTTCTGGGTATTATTTCATTTTCCTCATGTTTTGTATCTCATGATTTTTCTCTCGTTAGGAGGAATGATACTGAATGTGGTTTTCATGAGAGTCTTTAATTCATGATCTCGGCTCGAGTCATTAAGATGAGAGGATCGCACAATTTAGTCATGATTCGATCGCACCATGGTTGTGTTCGGAAAAAATAGCAAAAACGATCGCACAATTTAGTCATGATTCGCCTTTAGTTGGTCGGCCTAAACTTCACTTCAACTTGAGATTTTCCCCAAGAAGGGGTAGGAGGAGAGACACATTTGTTGTCTTCCATTGTTCGTTTCATGTTGAGTATATTGTCCTTCACTTACTTTCCGACAACAAAACTAATTGATGTGCCTATTTGACCCATGGTCAATACAAGTATGTAAATGTCATGAAGAGACGGACTAATTTCCTTGTTATTTAGTATCATGCGGAAGTCGTGGAGAGACTTGAGGCTCTATTGGTGGTAACATAGAATGCAATGTATGTAGAAAGGCAAGAGGCTCTACTTGTGGTCATATAGCATTGGGGACCTCGAGAAAGCTCTCAAGGTGAACATTTTGAGAGAGTTCCATTAGTAGGTACCTTGGACGCGTCTTCTAGGATGAGTTCCTAGCAGGTGGGATTCGGCACCCGAGTCGTTCTTATGCTAGACATGATTTTTACACGTGTACCTAGTAAATTTTGGGTAGAATGCATACTACTTTACCGAATGGTTACTTGTACTTCATTTTAGATGACATGGCAATGGTACAGTCACGCATCAGTATCAGGAACCAGAGTCAAACCGTAGGCGCAAGTTAGCGAAAAGGGTCCACGCTGAGCTGTGAATCGGACTTGGTGACTGGTCTGGTCACTGCTCTGCTGGCTCGCAAGGCCTATAAAATGCCCACCTGTCTCTCACTTTTCTCGTGAGTTCTGTTGATTAACCAAAAATAGAACAAGTAGCGTCAACAGCGGAGACACGCACACCAATCCAAAGTAGCAGACCAAACCGCCTAGAGACGCACACAACACAACCCTCCCCATCGTCGTCTTCGTCTGCGACGCCGTCGTTTCGTTCCGTTGTTGTCTCGATTCTCGTTCCGCAAATGGAGGATCACTACGCGCTGGGATGGATCTTGGCCTCCCTGCTCGCTCTTCTTGCTCTCTACAATCTCATCTTCAGGAGGAGCTGTACCGGCCGAGCTCTGCCGGAGGAGCCGACCAGTGAGTGCGTCAAGAGAAGCGCCACAGTGAACGGAGAATGCAGATCCAAAAACAGCGCCCACGTCGATGCGGACGTCATCATCGTCGGCGCCGGAGTCGCCGGAGCTGCTCTAGCTCACACTCTCGGCAAGGTAGTTTCTTCCGCCTCCACTGGTTTTCCTAATTTTCCTGCATTTTCTCAGCTTCCAAACGGAGTAACTTTTAAAAAATGTGTGCGTGATAACTGTATCGGCGTCTATAGGAATAGAAGCTTCTGGAAGGTGCTAAACAAAATTTCCACTCTATACTAAAACGGCTGCTATGCTGTGTTTTGTTTGGATCTGGTGCTGTGAAATCGGTACCTCAATCTCAATTTTGGTTTTGATTATAAGGATTTCCTTGGAGATCTGCCTTGTTTTACCATGTGTTAAGTTTTAATACTGAAAATTGCTAATACGTAGATTTCTTTCTAAAGGATCTTGGTAAGTGGTGTGTGTTTTTTCCAGCATAATACCTTCAATTTTAGAGAAGATGTGTAGTTTATGATTAACTGATTTACCACTGTGTTGAACTGGAAGCATTGGAGAGGCTATTTACATATTTTCCGAAATTTACATTTATTATAAACCTTTTAGTATGAAATTTGCTGTAAATCTGTAATTGATAATTTTTGGAGCTGTGGACAATTTGATACAACCAAAGCTCTCCTTTGAATTATATGCATACAAAGCATAACTGATTGAACTGTTGCTTTTGGCTCTTAATAATCTATAATCTGTTATTTTATTCTGGGTTACCCAAGTAAAACCAAAGAGGTCATTTTTAAAGTACAATTTTTTTAAACAAAAAAATGCTTGATTGTACATAATCATATATCTTCTCCGAATCTTCTATTGGTGGCTATCAATATAGTAAAAAAAAAAAAAAATTTAATGGAGAATGATGTATAGAAATCAATTGCTTTCTTGGGAAATATATTATGGACTTTTAGTTTTGTAACCTTTAAACATCAAACAGTTATCTAATTGGAAGTCTGTGTCTGCATAATCAAACTTAGGAGCCAAGAATGGGGCTTTGATTAGGCGGGGTTGGCATATGTTCATTTATATGAGAAGTAATAGAGAATAGATTAAAGCATCATTCTATGGAGAATTCTATTATGATTAAGTATCTAACTGGTAGCCAGCCTTTTGCCAACCCAAAACTGTTTTTATGGCCCACTATTGCAAGCAGGAAACATTGACTTAGTAAATGCATGCCTTAATGTTTCTAAAACACAGGTCGAGTCTTGATTCTGGAAAGTTAACACTGGGTTTAATTGTGTAGCTACTCCTTTTCTTTGATAGACTTTGTCATACTTAACATTTTCATTTGTTTATTATATATATAAATTAAAGACTGCTGCATCTTAACTTTTGTAGAGTAGGTCCATTTTATAATTCATATTTTCTAAATTATTTACATCCAACAAGGACTAACTTGGTTTGAGATTTGGTTGTTATTTACATGTACTATTATGTACTAATTAATAAAATATGTGCCTACCATCCATTGTAAATGATATTCAATATTTTAGTTTATATTCATTCAATCAATCTGCCAATTTGCCAGCATGTTTTCCTCCCTCTAGTTTGTTATATATTTAGGTGATCCTAAAACTTTTGGCGTATCCAACACCATTGCTGATAATGTCATAGTCATTGAGTTGTTATCCAGTGTCAACCAACTTTTAAACGTTGCCATCCTATACTATTGCTGAAAGAATGCCTTCCAATGGTGTAATTGGCTGTTTGGCTTAGTCATCCTATACTATTACTGAAAGAATACATCCATTGTTAATCAATCGTTTTACTTGGTCAATGCCCAAGTGTCTATTAAAATCAATTGCTAATTGATGGTGTACTTTGAAATGCAGGATCGACGCCGAGTTCACGTGGTTGAAAGAGACTTAACAGAGCCTGACCGGATTGTTGGTGAATTGTTACAGCCAGGGGGTTACCTCAAGTTAATTGAGTTGGGACTTGAAGGTAGGTTCAAGTTGAACTTTGCTACCCGTGCTGAAATCTGTTATTAAATTTGTTTATGCTTGATGAACAACTAGTTGTCATTGTTAGAGCTCTAATGTTTATGAGTATCTGATGTTTACCACAGATTGTGTTGAGGAAATTGATGCCCAGCGAGTGTATGGTTACGCACTATTCAAGGACGGGAGAAATACTCGTCTCTCATATCCCTTGGAAAAATATCACTCAGATGTGTCTGGGAGGAGCTTTCACAATGGGCGCTTCATACAAAGAATGCGGGAGAAAGCTGCTTCGCTGCCCAAGTATATATTCCATCTAGTAGATATATATTTCATGCTGCTAAATTTTATACTGTAACTGAATAATAACTATTTGAATTCAAGAACAACTTTGCTTACATATCAATTTCGACATGCCTTTGCATCATAAAACTTGAGTAGATCTCAGACAGATAATATAGATCTTAGGTACTATAGTTTATGGTATTTTTATATTTGATGATCCACTTAATTGTTCTTCAACTACTACACTGACATTTATACAGGGGACTTGTAAATAACTAGCTTATTTTGTGACAAAGAAAAAGGAAAAATAAAAGCAATAGCCAACTTAGCACATTGGTAAAGTGTAAGTACATATAGAAGTATATTGAGTCAGTGTCCTTGAATTCTCTGATTGTATGATCATATATATGTTAAAGTTCCTGTTGCAATGATATAGCTATTGGGTATGCTGTTGTGGTACAGAATCTCTCTTTTCTATAAGCTTTCTCATTTAGATAATTGTTTTTTAAAATTGTTTATGCATATCTCCTCAAATTTTCCTCAGTGTACATTTAGAGCAAGGAACAGTTACTTCTCTGCTTGAAGAAAATGGGACGGTCAGAGGTGTACTTTACAAAACGAAATCTGGACAAGAACTGACAGCATTTGCACCTTTAACAATTGTTTGTGATGGCTGCTTTTCAAACTTGCGTCGCTCCCTTTGCACTCCTAAGGTGGGTGGCTCTTATGTCTCGAATATAAAATGTTGCAAGTTTAATTTAATTTATATTATTCTTCATTAAGTAGCCATTTATGTTTATTAATATTTTCTTTGTACTTGCCTAGAATGCTTAGAATCTCGACAGATTCTTTCTCAATAGACAATTGATTGTAGAGTTTCTAATCATGCATCTAACTGTCTGCAGGTGGATATGCCATCTTGTTTTGTTGGCTTGATCCTTGAGAATTGCAAACTTCCACATGTAAATCATGGGCATGTTGTTTTAGCAGATCCCTCCCCCATACTGTTTTACCAGATTAGTAGTACAGAGGTCCGCTGTCTAGTTGATGTTCCTGGCCAGAAGGTTCCTTCGATTTCAAATGGTGAAATGGCAAACTACTTGAAGACGGTGGTGGCTCCTCAGGTATATTTGTGATATGTTCTATTCAACTCTATTTTTGGTTGTCATATTTGATCATGCTTTTCTTAGAGTAATCAACAATCCTACATTGTGTTTCACTTCTGTATTTGTGGTGTATGTTAGACTAGACTGACCAAGTGTTATGTTTGATGCAGATTCCCGAGGAGATCTATGATTCCTTTGTATCTGCTGTTGATAGCGGAAACATAAGGACAATGCCAAATAGAAGCATGCCAGCTGCTCCCCATCCCACACCTGGGGCCCTACTCATGGGAGATGCCTTCAACATGCGTCACCCCTTGACTGGAGGAGGAATGACTGTTGCGTTGTCTGATATTGTTGTGTTGCGGAATCTTCTGAAGCCTTTAAGTGACTTGAATGATGCTCCTACAGTATGCAAATATCTGGAATCCTTTTACACTTTGCGCAAGGTAAGTTGCAATGATAAACTCTACTAGTAGTGTGAATGCTATCATAAACCTTAAAGAGAGAAGGATTATATCCTTTATTTACTTGATTCAGTCAACTGATTACTACTCGTGGTTATGATTTGCAGCCAGTGGCATCTACCATAAATACTTTGGCAGGGGCTCTCTACAAAGTGTTCTGTGCTTCACCTGACCAAGCAAGAAAGGAAATGCGAGAGGCTTGCTTTGATTATCTGAGTCTTGGTGGTGTATGCTCAACAGGACCAGTTTCTTTACTCTCGGGTTTAAACCCTCGTCCACTGAGTTTGGTTCTCCATTTCTTTGCTGTTGCAGTTTTTGGTGTTGGAAGGTTGTTATTGCCATTTCCTTCACCGAAACGTGTCTGGATTGGAGCTAGGCTGATTTCGGTAGGTGTCTGAGTTCCCTTTCTTTCTACAGTGTATCATACGTGGAAGAATATCTGATATCATTAGAATATATGTTGTGTTGCAGAGTGCATCGGGTATCATCTTCCCGATAATCAAGGCAGAAGGAGTACGACAAATGTTCTTCCCGGCAACAGTCCCAGCATATTATAGAACACCTCCAGTTAAGGCCTAAGTTATGTAACTACAGCAGCCTTAGTTTGATAAAACTCTGCTCAAGGGAGTGGAAGGAAGATACGGTAATAAAGTAGATGTGCAACATTGGACATTTTAGTTTTGAAAAAAGATGTTTCATTCATTATCTTGTTAACATTTTCTCAAGTAAATATAATGCACTCTTCAAATCTTATGGATTTTAGTTTATGGTGGAGTTGTTCGAGTAACCCTTATGGTTCTCAAATCTATTCAATACTGCTCGAAATTGTGGGAATTTACACGTTCATCAACAGGGAAAAAGAGAAAAAAATTCATAGTCCTAAGTCCAAACATAACTGCCTCTCCCCAAGGATTATCATTCATCTTAATGTATAATTTTGTTCGCTATAACGTGTAACAAACGAATCAAGATTATCTTATTCTTACAAAAACCAACATTCAATTAGAGCTAATTATTACAAGGGCTGGGCATCCATGGTGGTATGCTTCTACTAAATATATATCCAGCCCCTTGCTATACATATGTATACTTGTAATTGAAAAAATAAAATCACCATTCTCCGACTAGGAATGGGATAATTCTCAAATTTTACTTTCCCGCAGACTCATTGTTTCGATGACAGAACTAATACCTTCAAGAAAAGGTGGAATGTCAGTATTTAGCAAATTTAGAACTTATTGTCCTTCCTTTCTTGCTTTATTGCCTCATACGATGTCATCACCTCTTTGAACTTTACTTCAGCAGCCTCTGCAACAAATATAAACAACAAATTAAAAACACTGAAATCAAGTTTCAACAATCATTCAGTAACAGTAAACCACAACCAACCTTTATTGTTCTGATTCTGATCTGGGTGGAACTGCTTTGCCTTAGTCCTGAATGCTGTCTGCAGGAGATACAACTCATATTTTACTGAACAGATACAAGATAAAAACAAGCACATAAAAAAATAAAAATAAATAAATGAGTGTCTTTGTGTTCTTTTTTTTAGAGAACTTAACTCAAGATACTAACTTATTACAGAGGTGCTGTTGATAATTCATTTATAAGTAACTTCAGACACTAATTTTGGGATGGGGAGAGTAATAATAAATAAAGAAGCTCCACTGTTTTACATACACAAAATAACTTGCAGCTGGCACTTCAATAACATAAGTCATAACCCATAAGCCTCACATTTACATAATCATAAAAACAACCACTTGCAAATGAAACAGAAACAGAAAGTTCAAACTCCAACGGCTTCCATTTTAAAATATTTTTCCCTAGAGAGTAACTCCAGCCATAATAGGGTGATCAATAATAGATGAAGAGGAATTGCATGTAGCTTCTAGTGCGGCCATATCCTACAGGTTTTAGAATAGTAAAATGCTTGGCACATGCAAAACATTTTGGCTTAAAATCCGACAGTCTTTTTCATCCTGTTGGTTTAAAGTTAAAATTCATTTATCAAAGCAACAAATTTACTTATTGGGCGAGACACCTGTCAGCTAAAAGTTCCAAATCAGCCAAAAATAATAAAAGAATAAGCTAGAAGGTGTTAACAGATAAATATTTATTAAAAACACATAATATACCCGGCTAGAAAACACAAGTAAATCACTATACTACCTTAAATCCAATCATTCAAAATGAAGTAGATCCCTACAGAGAACACCTCATTCAACATTCACACCTTTATATTAGCATTGAAGATTTCATATCAACTATGGGAATACCTTAATTTCAGCTTCCGTGTATGGTGTCTTTCTTGACCTGTTGCAAAGAAATGTGAGTGGTGTCAATTCTAGATGCTAATTATCCATATCTTAGATGATTATAAGAATAATCATCCTAGATGTGAGCCTTCATGTTGGTAGCTGATACATATAACTTGCCAAATAAAATGCCAATCAGACAACATGGTATCACAATTTTGCTATAGCTTTTCCAATGCACCAACCAATAGGTTCCAGAGATAGTAATTACCTGTCAAGACCCAGAACTGAGTAATGATGAGATAATGGAGAACTTGCACTGGCTCTTGGAGTATCCCTGTAATTAGTCCTTTGGTTCTGGTAGGATGCATCAGTCTTCCAATACCAATCATCCCGCTGAAAATGTTGATGATATTGACCAGAACCTGCACTGTTTTCCCCCCAGCTCTCATAGGCCCTTTTATGTTTGCTCTTCTCTCTGTTAAACACGCTTTGCATACGCCTTATACGCTCCTATGAAGATAATAAGCATGACATAAATAAAAATAAAATTGTAAAATCATTATCATCTTTGATCTGCCTCACAAATACGATCCACAAACGAAAGAACTAATTGGACAAGTATTGACCAATACATGAAAAGTTAATTTATACTTTTCATGACAAGGAGTGAGAGAGACAAAAGAAGGTTATGTTTGAGTGGGAAACGAGATGGTTGGTTAACTTCATATATATTTTCAACAGCAGATAATAACTTCTTCTTTTTTTTTTTTTTTTTTTTTTTTAAGTTTCAGGTAATAACTCTATAAAGTGCTAAATATTGAAGGGCGTAAAGAGAATGTAGACAGGAGTGAAAAAAGAGAGGTTATGTTTGTGTAGGAAATGAGATGTATGGCACTATGGCTACTTTATATATTTTCAACCCCAGGTAATATCTCTAGGAAGTACTAAATACTATGGCCTATCCAGATATCAACAAAGTAAAATCCTCCATAGTAAAAATAAAAATAAAAAACTAACAGTTTTGATAAAGTAATCTGGCTTTAAAATAAATGTTTTCATTTTACTACTTGATGACTTAGCCTAAATTCACTCAGAAAGTGAACAAAAAGGTAGAACATGATAATCAAAGACAAAACTCACCACTCTCTCCATTTCTTCTTCATACTCCTCTTGCATGCGACGATTGTACCTTCTTCGTGCTTCCTCCTGAAAAGCTGACCGGAAAGACCTACCAGTTTTCCCACTTTGTGACCCGCTCATCTTTATGGTCCAATTCCAAATATTATCAGTTTAGATAGTCAATAGATAGGAATATTGTTTTCGTCAATAAGAAAATAATAATAGTAACTCATTAATATTGTTCAGATGAAATTTCATTTATTTCAAGCAGAAAAACCACTTCACTACAACATTTCTCTCAAAAGATACTTCAGAAAACAAATTGCTCCCTCAAAATGTGAAATAAAGAAAACTATTAGTCTATTATTCCCTTCATCCCAAAATAAGTGTCATATTTTCTATTTTGAGAAAAATGAAGGAGATGTTGGTTAGTGTTGTATATTTCCTATTTTATTCCCAAACACGTGTAGTAAAAAACTTAAGGGATACTAACTTGTTATAGGGATGCTATTGGTAATTCATGCATAACTAACTGCTGGAAGAGCAAACAAGACACTTAATTTGCAACAAAAATGTAAGTGAAACAAGACATTTATTTTGGGACGGATGGAGTATTTATAATGACTTGTGATTAGACAATTGTCAAAAGGCGCGCCTTTTTTGAGCCATATGAGGCGCGCTTTATTCAAATTGAAATGTATTTCAGTTTTTTTTTTTAGCTATTAGGGTTATAAGTAAAGGAAACTACAACAAAAGAAAAAAGAAGGCGGTGAATACATGCAGTCTTTCCATATTCCGGCCTATAGGCAGCACTTTCTGCCTTCCAAATTTTCAATTTCAATTTCTTCTTCATATACAATTACAAAACCACAAAAATAGCAGTCATTGAAAAGCATTCCAACAACAAAACAGCAGCCACCAACAAAGAGGATGAATACTATGGTATTTAGATTTAATACTTTATTTTTTTGTTTTAGATTTCTAGCATACGAATGATGACTACTAGAAGTTAGAATTATCAATTTATCACTTTGATTTGTTTAGATGATTTTTTTATTATAGTAATTTATCATAAATATGCCTAGAATATGTGTGTAGTACATGTGTGCGCCTTATTTCAAAAGGCGTTCGCAGTGCGCCTTGCGCCGTACATAACATTGTGCCACATCATCCAACCATCACATTTTTAATAACCAAATAATAAATAAAGAGGAAACATCAAGAGAGAACAAGACCAAATGAACTAAACAAAAGTAATAGTAGCACATGAGCTCCTAAACACTTAACTCATGTGTTGTGAAGTTCAAATTTAAAACCTTATATGTGTGTATATCAGCAGATGTTAGCACATTAACTAGATACTGATTATGTTATTACCAACCCGAGAAGGGTACATGATGAATTTTGAACCACTAGAACCTATTGTTCAATTTTACCAGTACACAAACTTTCTTCCCTTGTTTTATAAAGCACTTTTTCACATAAATTAAAGAAGTTATACAGAGCCAGAGATCATGGCCTATATTGAGCTGCTCCAAAAGTAAATCTTCCTTGATATTTGTTTTTCAAAACTAGAAAATAACTTTACATTTCCACTGCTATAAAAAATGGAGAAACAGGGACAGGGGAAGTTATAAAAACGGAGAAGGCGTTGACATGAACTGACCACATTTATAAAACTAGAAAGCATGAAAATCTTACAGGAAATTCAAAGGAAAACTGCAAACCTGAAAAAAGAACCAATTGACAGTGCTCCGCAGTTGACCAGCCTGTCAAATTTAAGATTAATCAGATGGATTGCCTAGCAGAACTGTTCGATCAGAACTAATCAATTCCCAACAGTATAACCTATTAACACAAATTGTTTATCCACATGTAATTTGACACTATTTGCATTTCAATAAAGCTTAATTCCACCGATATGTTTAGATATTTGAGAAATTGATTAAAAGAATAGTAAACAAACATTAGTTAGGATGCAATTCTATTCTTATGAACCCATTCGCATACCCTTTTATTTTTTACTTTACATGAATTTTATAAAGATACAAAATAAGCACTAACCACCCATCCAATTTTTTTTCTATACTTTCTTTTCTCTAACCTTTTCCAATAACAAAATATCAAGAAGAAACCAAACTTATGTACACAAAAATTCAGGATATGTCTCTTGCATAGACAGCAATCAAACACATCTAAACTAGTAAAACCCCACACATTTTCAGCATAACACAACATATAAAACTTAATATTCTTGTCATGCACCAAAATCCCATTTCAAATTATGAACAAACTAATAATTTTAGCCATAAATTATATCTTTTTGCATTCTTTGCACAACAAGTATGAATGGTTTAGCACTTATAAATAATTTGCAATCACAATCCAACTCAGTTCATTGCGTGACTATTAAAGCATCAACAAACAACAAACATGTAAATTTATGGATTGTAAACCCTACCATTGCCGTTTACTCCATCCTAAAATTAAAATACAAACAAGCATCTAAAATCATTTCATAATAGTGATAATAAATGACAGAACAAATCCAATGAGAGCGTAAAAGGAAAGGCAAAACGCACGGCGTATGTGGTGGCGGCGGCGCCAATTAAGCTGAAGAGAAAAATTCCCCAGAGCTTGGAGTCTTCCTGCTTTTCAGGGTAGCGTTTGGTTGACGATGAAGAAGATAGGTCATGCTTATCCCGATTAGCATCGTCGCCTACCATATTCGTGGTTCGAAAACCACTTCCTCAACAACGATTGTATTTATTGCTCTGTCGATGTGGTGTGTGGAAGCATCGAACCATGGCCCTGCTCCACGGTTCGTCTCCAAGCTTTTGCTTTTCTTCTTGTTCGAAATTGGAGACGAATCTGCCTGATCTCTATTGCAGTTCCTCTGATTCTGAAGCTATCGTTTTTTATTTTCTCTGGTCGATGGATTTTTGGGAAGAACAGGGTAGGCAATAAGCTTGAGAGGGTCCTCTAATGTCACTCGTCTCTTATTTTATTTTTATTTTTTATATTTGTGGTCGCATGTTATTTTAGAATCAAGTTGAGCTAAACGGTTTAAACGTTTCAGATTCTCTTTAAAATATCGGGTTTGAGTCTTTCTGCTAATGATATGGAGTGAGATTCAGGGGTTAATAGGAAAAACAATGTTTAGTTTGAGTAATTCATCCTTATAGGTTGTAATAACAAAATAAAACGACTAATTAAAAAGATTCCGAACAATATAGTTAGTAAAACCTACGTGATTTTGCTACCGAGAGTTTTGAGACACCCCATCGCCTAATTCTTTTAGAGACGTTGTTTGCATACTTTAGTGAAGAAGGCCATACGGGGCTTCCGCAATGTCCTGGTGTAATTACAACCCGCGAATTTTTTTAAAAACTAAAATGGTGTGTTGTTATCGTCGCCGAAGAAAATGTCTCAACAAGTTATCTTCAAGTCATACTTACTATGGAGTGTGTCTACAACATTACAATGCGTCCTCTTAGTAGTAGAATGTTCCTTTTGTCCTTTCAACATGAAGACGCTTTAAAAGATATGTCAACAAGTAAATGGAGTTGATTGTCACAGTTCTTCTGCAACTTATTTGATTGGTTACGTTTTAAGCGATATCGTTTTTGTTAGTTTTTCAATCTCTAATATGTGCCAATTCACAATTGGTGTGAGACAAAACTTCATCAATAATGCAAAAATTTATAGCTCGATAATGTTAGTTGGACAATGGGTTTATTTTGTTCCATACATCAAGATTAAAAGTTGGTTCCACCTTCTCGCCAACATCCATCAATGTTGAGGATAAGGAGACACAATCCATCCCAGACGCTATCTTCGGACCTAATACCATCCCAATCAATCCCAAACTTGTCATTTTGGATCACCCAATCTTGAAGTACGACGATGACATTCCAGATTGTGAAGGAATGATTTCGATCCCCAATGCCATAATGCAACTTCCCACGTCAGACAAAATGCGATTCAACACCGTGATTGACCCATTCTCCATGCAAACAACATTTAACTGCCCACTCCGACTATTTTGCTAGATTCATCTATCAACCACTTTGACACCACTGTTTTACATCTCCTACTTCCTCCCTTACCTCATACCACTCCATTTCAATGTTGCCATACTATTAGATTCACCAAATTCAAATCATGACCCAACAAACCTTACCCTAAACCCTAAGAGATCACTCCAACAAAAAATTATGAAACTTTTGCCAAAAACTCGGAGATGTTGCTAACAACTTGAAGAACCTTATTCTCGACATCATTCACCAGAATTCTGCTATAAAGATATCATCTCCGTTCCCAGAACGTCAAACCATACTCTCTTGAAATATCAAGGGTTGCATTATCCATCATTTAGATTTCAGCCTTTCGTAGTTCAATTTTCAAACAAGTGAACATGCTCCCTATTCAAGTTGGTAGGTTTGTAATTCCTATTTCTATGTTATTATCTTAGGGATTTCCCACATATTGTCCCTCGGGTTGATTAATAAAATACCGCTTGCAGATAGAGATAAAGAAAAAAAAAACTTAAAAAATAGGGTTAAATATTTCGAGACTCCTTGAACTCGTTTTTTATTAATTTGTTGGCCCTTACACTCAAACTTTAGATGTCTCGATCCCTGGACTTTAATTTTTTAATATTTTTTACCATAAAACCTGTTGTAGTAGGTTACCCCATGCCACTTCATCAATTTTGCCACAGCACCTATGCCACACCACCGATTTTGCCACATAAACAGGCCACGTCGGAGTCCAACGTGGCAAACAAAGAGTGTACAACTCATCAAAATGGGCCAAAATGACATATTAGTCGATTCACAATTAGCCAAATTCCCATCAAGTCCTTGTTCATCCGTAACACGCCGCCGGACTCACTCCGTCTCCCACCCTCGTTCATTAACGACACACTCCTTCCGAAGACCCCATTTTCCACCGTCGACATGCTCGAGGTCGTCGGCCACGGAGGTGGTGGCAGTGCCTAGATATGGTGGAAACGGGAGCAGCCGGGTTTCCGAGGACAGTGCCCAGATCTTCTTGGATTGGGTTTCTTCTTAGATTTGGGTTTCACAAAACCCTAACTCTCTAACCCCATCTCTACTTTTTCTTTTATGTATTTGAGTTGAATATATAGGCTGAATCAAATAAAACTAACAAGTAATGTTGCAAGCATTTTCGCTACAAAGCTTTCTACAACCTTTGTCACTCAGTACTAGTAGAATCTATACATACTATAAAAGCTGAACCAAAAAACTGTTTTATAATGCGTATTAGAGTGACACGTCATCAAATTTTCAGTTTTGCCTCAAACTTTTGCTTATTTGTACTTTGAGCCAAATCTTTATTTAATCATAATTTAAAACGAAAATCTATATATATATATATGTGTGTGTGTGTGTGTGTTAAACTTGGTGAGGTAGCACTAGG
>JAYMTH010001373.1:0-15257 GCA_036897465.1 Pelargonium australe | reverse complement strand
GTGTGGTTGCGCTGGTGGTTTTGTTATTCTTTTGAAGTGTGGGCTACGCAAGGGTGTTTTTTGACTTTTGGTAGGGGAGATTCCTTCAATTGGGTGTTTGGAATCTCAGTGGCATACGACGGAGGGAGGATTGAAGGTGATGTGAACAACATGCCAAAACATTCTCTGTGATTGTCTAATTAGAACTAGCTATGCACAGTTTTGATTTGTATTAGGCTAAATTGAATTGAGCTCGGTATTAGTTTTCCTGAATCAGGTCAGATTCGGATTCATACAATACAATTTAATGTCCTCATCTCTTGTTTTGTCTGCGGATTGGAAGGGGACTACTGTATTACCATAAGATTTGTGGGAATAGTTTTTTTCTTTTTCGTTCATTATCGGTGGATTGGAAGGAGACTATTGCTTTATCGTAAGTTTTGTGGGGTAGCTTTCTTTTCTTTCTTTCTTTTCTTTATTGGTAGATTGGAAGGGGCTATCATCTTTAAATTTTGACAGCAAAATTAGTGTTTTGGGAAAACAAAATTAATACTGGTTGGTTTATAAGGGATAGCAATTAGTGATGCTGCATGGCTCTTTGGCAAAGATTCTGAGGTAAAAAAAAAAAAAAAAAAAAGAGAGAGAGAAAAGAAGTATAAGGTATTCTTTGGTTTAATGAAATAGTTGAGTGGGTAATTAAGACTTTTTGTGGATAATGGCACTAGTAGAGTGTTGTAGAGAGGGAATACATTAGAGTCCAGCTAGTGGTGACAGTGAAGTTTTTGTCTTTTGGTTGTATTCCCTTGTTCTTACTCCATTTAAGAAGCTAGTGATTTATAACTTGACTTTTTTAGCACACTAACCTCCCTACAAAAGCTGTCATATTCATTATTATTTCCTTTTTTCCTAATCCAGTAATCCTAAGCTCTGTACCATCTACTGTTGATCGATTATATGTTTTTACTGTCCTATCCATAAGAATAATCGTAGAGAACTTATCTGCTATAAGATGGAGATCGAATAATCTGAACCCAAGTCCGGTGTAGTTGACATTCCTAGCTTGATACATTTCAGATGCGCATGTAATTATAAAAGCCAATGTTTCCTTTTATTTGTATTAATACGACTCAGTTTGAATCAAACCTCAGCCCAGTGACTTAGGATGAACTACGTTGGAGACAAGCATTCAACATTGAAAACTTGAAAGTAACACTACTCCTCCCACCCCCACCCCCTAGCACAATGTTGAACACTTGCAAAGAACCCTACCCCCACACTTGTAATGTCTTTTCAATTCATAAATAGTTTATATGTTCAGGCATGTGACTCACTCTTCGGTGCATCTCATTGTTGAACCGGTGGTCCCTCAACCCATCTTTGATGTAGGTCAATAATTGTTCAAGTTTATAAGATGCCATTTGATTATATAACATTTTCTCACAACACCCTTAAAGAAATATCTTGAAAGTCAGATGGTTGGTCTCTTCTGAACCTTTGCTTAGCTCCCTTTCTTCTTGTCGGGTTTTTAATCTTCTGGTTTGTTCAAGAACAGGCATTTCATGCTAATAAAATGATTAAGATTTTCCTTTGAATGAGCTGCATGTGGTCCTTACTTCTACAAATAATCTTTGCTACAAGGCATAAATGTGGCTATCTCATTGTTTACAGAAGCATAGTGTCCTCAGAAAGCAGCAATAGTTTTATTTGTTATATCAACTTAATCAAGAACAGAAGTTAATCATTTTGCTTTAATTGGTTGGGTAGTACTTTGTTTTTTTGTATATCTGATATATCTGTGTGATCACAAGCAGGAAAATTGTTGGAAGTAGCATGTCGTATGTTAGGGACTTTTGGACAGGATTCTCGATTTACCACTTGCCAATGAAAATCCCCATATCCATTGGCTGGCAGACTTTACCGAAAAGAAGTCAAAGGTTCCATTTCCGTACTCTTATTCCTCAATCATTCATCTCATAGTTCTCTTTTTTGTGGCTTAATCACCACTTCACCAGACTAGGTTTTTGAATCTCACCATCTTGTTGCATTAGCATGTACCTTTATGGGTAGTTTTGTTCTGAACTTAATTTGTTCGTTTAGGAAGAAAACATTTATGTTGCCCTAGAATGGATGTGTTGGTGTCTCCACTCCCGAACATAGGATTGAATACGACAACCCCACACCTTACGCCTTTGTCTCTTTGTAGTTCTCAAGTGGACATTTCATTGATGCAGATGTATTCCAAGATGATCAATCTGCAAAAGGATGTAGAAAAAAGGTAATGAAATGGAAAGGCAACTCAGTTGCATGAACATGAAGGGTTTATGGATGATGATGAACTTGATTGTGTTTAATTTCCTTTTTTTCTTTTTGGGGTGGGTTCAGTCCCAAAAGAGAAGCTAAAGTATAAATATACACTATTTAGTACATAAATGTATTTTACTTTGTAATTTTTTAGGTGATTGTGGTGGTGGTGGATTTAAGCAGTGTGTGGTAGATGGGAGGCAGATCAGTTATAGCTTATTATACAATGTCAGTCTGGCCTTCAAATAAAAAATTGAAATATAAATTTGTGAAATACAATAAGATGGTGATTCTTTTTTTGATTTTCTGTGTAATAAAGCTTGAGCTGGCTATTCTATTCTCACAATTTTGTATTGTAATGTAACATCACTCTACTTTCAATTCAATTGTTTTGTTTTGCCTTGGCCCTCAAAATTAAATAAATCTGATTAACAACTACAAGGCAGGTTGGGCTAAGCGGTTCAAGTGTTCAATCACTATACGTTCAGTCGGTAACTACATTTTGCGACAAAATTATTATGACATAGATAGGCAGGAGAGTCATCCTCTCCCTCTCTCCTTAACCATCTAGTATACCCTTAATTTTTTTATTTAACTAAATTAGTCACCAATGTAAAATCAATTCTCATAAAATCTTAGTTTTTATTTTTTTTATAATTATTTTATACTTTTCGTACGTCTTAATGAATTGCTTTTTCACTCTAAATTTGTATAACAAAAAAATTATATAATTGAAATTTAGTTCACTACAAAACATGTTATATAAAATAATATAAATATATGTACGTACGTAAATTTAATTTTATTAATATTCAAATTTAAATTGCACGAGATCATTTTAATTCTCTCATTATTCACATTTTGTGAGTTAGAAGTATAAAACATTTTTTACATATGACTTGGAAAGATAGAAATGTAGAGAGAAAAATAACAATTAATGATAATTAATTTAATTTCAGAATGTTTTGAAAATAATAAATTATAAGATAAGGATGAAGGGTAAATTTGGAACATAAAAGTAAAAAGGTGTGGAAAAGCAATTTTGGGTGTGGAAATAGGCCCTCCCAAAGAATATTTTTCAGTGTATAACAACTTATTCAAGCTCACAGGTATTTCCAAACAAGACCTAGGATAACATCCTAACAGCGAAAAGTTAGAGTCGGTAATTTAGGTCGAATTTGAATCCAAATTGGAAAGACCTTACCTAAACTCGTCCTAAAAGAGGGGAAGTTCAATGCGCGTGGATTAGTATATTATCCAAATCGGTCTACATTTTTCTGAATAATTAGTTAGATCTGTTTTATGCAATCTATACTGCAAAAATACAAGTCGGGTTTTAGACCAGCCCTTTGAAAGAGTGAACCTGCGAAAATTCAGATCGGGTTTTAGACCAGCTCTATGAAAGGTACTACGATACCGCACACTCTACGTTCATTTTACATTGCAGGCATATCCTATCCTTACTATGGAAGCAAATGGTAGTGCACAGATTAACTTTACAACTGTCATTTGCAAAATCAACAAAGTAAAAAGAAATGAACACTAGATCTGTTTCAACCAACCAACATTCAAACAATTTCAAGAGAAACTGATGAGAATACATATATCACAATCAAAACTGACTTGCATGATTCACAAAGCTAATATTTCCAGTCAAATCGGTAGCTCGCAATCTTTGGTTAAACAAAACAAACCATACCCGGGTTTGACCCCGGGAAATGAGAAACTGCAGCCCCTATTTGGGAAACAGAATATGGTTGATCTAGTGGAGTTCTTTGATTTACGATTTGATACTCCAAAACAAAAACAAAGAACATTGTGTTTTAACAAAAAATTCTGTCCACCTGCACCTCTAACCATGTGAAGCCAAGAAAACAGTTAAAATTAGATTATAAACATCAAAACTATGAAATCCTGTTTGCTTCCTCACTCATTTATCACCTCTTTCTTTTCGCAGCAGACCCGCCTGAACCTCGTCCACCTTTTTTCTCGGCTGCTGCTTTGGAACCACCTCTTCCTCTGCCAGCGCCTGGCATCTTCTTACCACTTGAACTTCCCGTGCCTTTCAAATCCACTTCAACTTTAATTCCTAGAGAAAATAAGAAACAAGTTAGACCTCATCCTTTGTGCATTCAAGAATACACAAGGTAATATCACCCACCTTTTGAACTCAGACTTTTAAGATTTTGCAACTTCTCGCCATCCCCAATGGCCTCTGGTACATTGTGAGAAAATTAGTAAAGACAATTACCAAACACTATATAAAGAAAGTTAATCAATAATAACAAAAGTTAGGAGAACATTTCATCAATAAACAATAAGAAAAAAGGAATATTAGCTAGCCCACTACCCCACCAATCCATTAGTTTCCAAAAATATAAAGAAATCGATACTGGAACATAGTATGTGTCCAGGTTTTCCACTGCCTGATGTGACAAGAAATTAGTCAACGGAATATTCTTTGGTGTGAAAAACTCCTTTGATCAAATTAGTTGGTAAGATAGAGTAGTCATTCTTCCTCTGTAAAAACAGAGGAAAAGTAGCAAAACCTTACACTTTCCAGAATAAGTCCATATAGTTAAAGAATTTGGACTTATGAAAATGACATAAATTGTAAAAATATTTATAGTTAAATAATTTTTATCCAGAAACAATGGAACCTTAAGCTCTTCATTTCTTTTATTCCTGGTATTTTCCCCTTTGTTTTAGTATTAAGAAGGGGTGGGAGGAGAAGGGGCTTGGATATCTCAAAATTTGAAATAGATCATCATAGCACCAAAGAGCATATATATTATCAAAATTTAATAATATATTCGTCACAAGGATGCACAAATGTACAACAGGTATCTCAATGGAGAACAAATCAATGAGAAGGTTTCAATTTCTCTTATGAAGAAAAATGTGTTTTCGATATCTATTCTCCTCCCAGAAATATTGTCTACAACCCTAGATATCAAGATTTCCTACAGTGGAATGGGGAAACCCTAGCAGTTAAACCCATTTCAGCAGATTGGTTGTTAGTTCTGTTGGTTGAGGCTGTTACAGTCAGCAGAGTTAGTGCAGGTATTTGTAGGAAATGGATGGAATCTGATTATCAAAGATTGGAATGAACAACTCAGGTCTCTAATTGAGATCTTGGCTCTGTTGATTGTTACAATTGCAGAGAGGGTGTGTGTCTGTGTGTGTAGAAACAAGCAGTGATCTTCACTGCAAGTTCTCAAACGTGGAATGGTATCCTATGGGGTAATACAATGACTTCCAATGTAACTTCCTCTTTATGAAAGAGAAAAATTGTAATCCTTTTTCTCCTCATACCAAACATAGTGAAAAGTTCTCTTAATTTTTCCTCTTGTTTTATTTCCCTCTTAAACTTTCTTTCCTAATTTTATATCCGCCATGAAACACAGTGCAAGACTAATAATAGTTTTGGTGAATCCCATGTGCTATTGTTAAACATGCATCAAAACATGTGGAAAACAAGTTGTAGGATGCAAATGATTAATATGCGAGTACTTTTTCTCTTGTAATAAGTAGTGACTAGGAGCACATATGAACAAGGGATAGAAGATACCCTCTGCATCTGAAGGATTTTCGTCTTCACTTTCTGCTAATGGATCAGCATCACCATTGACCCCTCCTATTGGATCATCAGACGGTTCCAAAATTGCTGCAATCCGCTTCTTTGGGGCCTTTTTCACTCCAGGAAGCGTCACCAAGTCTGCAGCTCGTACCATTCGCAATTTGCTTCCTTCTTTGTATGCTTTCGTCAAAGCTGATTTAACAGCTGGCGGTATGCCATCCAACGGATTTGGATGTTCCTGTGGCATGAAATTACATGCAAGGATAACAACTTTTCATAACCAGCATGAAATCCATGTTGTATATAAGTTCAGAATGAGGTACCTTAAACTTGGATAATTCAACAATAGTATCAAAGTCCTCCTGACTTATGGAGTAAGTATTCATGAACTCCACAACTTTCTGAACAGCTTCATCCTAACATAAGCAAAGATGAATATTATTTAAGGAACTGCCCTGCGTATTCATTATGAGAAATTAGTAAACAAAATAAACTTCAAACCTTTGGTAGCTCCCTAAGCGGGTAAGTCAGGCGTTTCAGGAGAAGAGTAAGATATTCAATTCGCAGATTTCCCCTGTGCAATAAGAAATATAGTAAGGCAGATAGTTGAGCAATAAGAAAAGAAAAATTAAACATTCAACAATCTCTGAAAGTTACAAAAAGGCAAGCCTTTTATTCTTTTAAGTTTCCAAACATAGCGAAAAAATTTACCTTCCAGAAATAGATTCGCGAGAAGCAAGAAAATGAACATGCAGATCGTCCAACAGCCTCAAATTTTTCCCCATTGTTGAGTTCTTCCCTAGCCACCCACCAAATCTATTAAAATTCCGCTCTCCCTGAAAACATGAGGCCAGCTTTAACAATAAGGTACAAATCTAATGCAACAAGAATGTTTTTTCACTGTAAATACCAAAAATGAAATAAAAAGTCAGGCACATAGTTTACAACTTGAGAATAATTTTTTGATCTTCTGTATCATGTATCAGAACAAGAAACACCTGAATTAGCACTACACAACCCCTCTCTATTTTCTAAGAAACCAACTGCATCGAAGTCCATGATACTATTTAATTGATTGGTCTTTTTTCTCTTTCCTTTTGGATAATATTAATAAATCAATTTGGATATGTATGATTGCTTTCACTTTTCCAGCAAGACTAAACACTTTAGCACTGTTGAAGGGGGTGAAATAAGTAGAGAAAAGAGCTACACATAATGGTGAAAGCCAAAACTGTTATGTGTAGCCCATTACCAAATTTAACAAGCACTAATATAGTAATAGGGACAATGAAGATGCAACACATTCAAAATGGCATATAAGGGGCATATTGATTCAGAATTCCAAGTTAATAATCTCTGCATCTCAAATACATAAAATAAATATCACACACCTGCTCAAGTGTCTCCCTTGACCCATGCAACAGTGCCGCACTATTGAAAAACATTAATAAAAAAATAATTAGAGGGATGTATGATAAGAGAAGAGAAATCAAGACATTATATATGATCTTCCCAGGAAACCTACGGAATTATACTGGAAGTAAGGGAACCAGTTTGAGAGAGCTGCCACTGTCGATATCTTCTTATTTGAACATTGACTATGTCACCATCTCCAATAGACTCTGCAGCCCGGGCAATCAAATTCATACGTTTAATCCCATTGTCATCCTTTCCAGCCAAACTTGGCCTGTAATTTATATAATTTTCCTGCGAGAAGAAACAAAATGAGATAATAAAAATTCACATGAGTTTAATAAATAAGTGAGGTAGTAGAGCTTTCTTCAGTTAAGAATAACCATCAGATCGAAGAAAATGGTTTCTTGTACCATAAAGAAACAAAAGGAACATACAGTAAGAGAGAATCCAATAACATAAGGTGCACACACAAGGAAAGAACCTGAACAATAAGAGGGACTAGATCAGGATCACTCATGCTCAGGTCCATTCGCTCATCCATTCTCAGCTTCCCACCATTGAAACCAAACAACCTGAATACAGAAAGGAAGGTAATCACGATGCATGCACTCTTAACAATTCTAACAATGAGATTATAACTCTAAAAGAAAATGCAACTTCAAATTGTAAATACGAAAGTTCTAAGCTTAACCAAAATGTAAGAGAGAAGCTACCAAAGGAAAAAGATAATTATCATACACCCTTACAGATTACAAACAGATAACAATTTATATGCAAGAAATTTGCATTTCACTTTGAATGAAAACATGATAAGCATAGAAGTCTATGGATAAAGATCTAACATACATACATACAGGAACCTGATGGTATTCCAAACGAAATACTCAAGTGACAACATATATGATAATTTACGATGGAAGTCATATAGATAATATTACCAGGAACTCTAAACAGAATCTAAGTGCAGACAATAAAATGCTTCACATAGCTTAAAATACAAGACAGATCCATTCAGTACAGTAATCCAACACTACAATAATGCATTTCACAAATCCATGGTTTAGATCTTGAAAATATCATCAAATAGAGCCTTGTACATTTTATTACATCACTATGCTGAAAGTACCAGTGCCTATTTTACATGAGCAACTAAATTCATATTAAGTTGAGGTTAGTCAGTAACGAAAACTTTAGTTCAATTAACAACCTCAAATACTATGGACCTGCTATTCCAACCGCAGAAGAGTCAATCAATAAATCTGGTGTAACAAAAGTATTTGAAAAGCATAATGCATGTTGAGAAACCATCATATGATAACACTAAAAATAAACAAACTATGTCATACTTATCAACAGCTGTGAAGGGTGAAATATCCTCATCCTTTGCACTGCTAAGAAGGCGCTGTCTGATGTCATCATATTTAATTACAGACATAGCGAGGCTCATATACTGCAACTGATTTAGTGCCATGCGCATATCTCCATTAACTCTCTCAGCTAGTTCCTCTAGAGCAATCTAAACAAATAACTGGATGGATAAGAAACTAGTTGACAATGGCCAAAAGAAGATGCAAAATCACAGTGATTAAAATAAGATAAAGTTTCATGTCATATAAAAATGATGTACGAATTGGATAGAGCAATAGATGGTTGAATTCAGCTTTTTTTTTTTTTTTTAAAAAAAGAAAAAAAAAGAGCCTCCATTCTGGAATAATAGCCTCAGGGTAGCAACATATAAAACCCTATCATGCATTACCTTATTTACCTAAATAATTGTTCCTGGAATATCATGGATATCAATTGTGACACTGTTATTATCATTATTTGATGAACTCAAAACCATGTGTTGAAAGCATTTTATTACATGAATTGTGCCTTGATTTCCATGAAACAAAAATAGTTTGAGTTGATAGCCATGGAATGGTCAGCCTTCTGTAAATAAAACTTGCAAACAAATATATATATAATTTTAGCATCTACCTCATTAACTTGGAGTCCTTCAGCATTTGCAACTTGTGATAACCTCTTTGCCATCTATCATATTTTAGAATTGTTGTTAGTGTTGTGGCAATTAAATAAATAAAAAATAAAAAAGACCAAAATACTGGAGTTCTTAAAATCAAATTGTAGTTCCTAATGCAATGTAAACTTAGATATGTACACACAGTAAATTAGCATACAATTGAAGCACAATTAATATAAACAAGAATGTCAAACTCAATCTTCTTAGCCTTATCATAGTACCCCTTGCCAAAGGACCAATCCAAATATTAGAATTTAGCTAAATTCAGAGTTGAATTTAGGATTGTTAAACTTGCTACAAATTGTTGTGAAGATAGGGTTCGCCGGTAATGGGGGAAGGAGAAAGATGAAGGACATGGTGAAAAAGAAATATTCATATTCAAGGGTAAAATTGTAAAATCATATAATAAAATAATACTCTCTCCATCCCAAAATAAGTGTCATGCTTTCTATTTTGAGAAAAAAGAAGAGAAAGTTAGTTAGCATTGTATATTTCCTCTTCTATCTCCATGCACATGTGTTGCAACAAACTTGTGAGATATTAACTAACTTATTATAGGTACACTAGTAATTCATGCATGACTAATTTCTTAAAAAAGGAAACAAGACACTTATTTTGTGACAAAGAGTAGTAAACTTATTAGACCATTCATTAACTAACACATGTCACTTTAAATTAATTTTATTATTTCTAATTTGTATTTTTGGCAAGCCAGCACCACATGGGTAATAGATTGAATGTAATGTTCCAACAAGTACTAAATGTAAGGACTGTTCTGGCCCCAAAACTTAATATTCAAGGACCATTTTGGCTTTGTTAAAGTTTTGAGGACTAAATGGTAACTTCCAATAGTTAGCGGACCATTTTGGTCAACAATCCTTTATTTTATTTGGGTTTACTATTAAGTAAGGGTCCTGGGGCCATACCTTAGAAGTATTGTTGGGTTTTCTTATAGACATTTGAAGAATGAATTGAGCATACAAGGAATATACGAGCGTTCTTTCCTACTCCTATCAGTCTCTTATTCCTGGCCCTACTTACTGTTCCTTCAACCTGTCTCCTTATTCAATCTCAATAATATTGCTGAAACCAGTCCTGCATCACCCCAGACCCACAGTAAAATATCCCTAATTCCATCTTGACCCGTTCTTAGTAATATTACAAACTTAATACCGCCATTTTTATTAGAACAGAAGAAAATTTTAGATATCTTGAACTCCAGTTTCTAAGAATTACAACATGGACCAAATTACAGACTATAACATTTGTGCTAGTTTCCAGAGAAAAAAAAGATATCACATTAGTCATAACATGTACTTTTTTTAAGTTAAGTTTTAACACATTCAAATAAAACCACAAGACATTAAAAAGAACAGGCAAATAAAGAACAACAGCTACGGAATCTAAACATATGAAACCTGTTGTTTGGTAGGTTTCCGAAAGCTGAGAAGCAAACAGTAGTTCACCAGGCTCTTCAATTTCTGACTGTAACGGTCGTTACAGATACAAATAATTGGAACTTTGGAAATTTTGATGCTGGCAATGAGATCAGCAACTCCACCTCTATCTCCAGCAGACATGCCATCAACCTCATCCATTATTAGCACCGTCTTTGGATGCTTCGATCTGCAATTTCAATTGATTATTAATTTGAAAAAATGTTCCAGGTATAGTCTATGCAGTTCAGCAACAAGACAAAACCAACCGATTCATGTTAGCACTTAAGGCTTCATTGCTAACAAGTTCTTTGATAGAATTTGCATTGCTTCCACCAATTCCTTTTTCAATTTTGGAATCGGCCTTTCCACGACTGTCACTAGCATTTACCTAATATTGGATACAAAGTGCGCATTACGAAATCTCAATCCAAAGGTAATAGTTTGGTGATATAATCAGATAGAGACCTAATAACCCAGAAACCAAAACATTGTCTGAAAAGATACCTCAATTGCCTGAAAACCAAGCATCTGACTGATCAACTTAGCTGACGTAGTTTTTCCTATACCCGGTGTTCCACTTAATAATACGGCCTTTTTAGCAGCAGAATCACTTTGTTTTTTGCCTTTTCCCTTCTTACCAGTATCAAGAAACTGTTCGTTCCAATGTGCTAACCAATCATGAAGCTGTTTAACCTGTGCACAATAACATTGAAGTTAATTAATTAGTGTCTCAAGAATAATACAATCTGAATGCAAGACTGGCGTATTAAAATGCTAACTAGCATGCATACCAGTGATTGATTTCCAATTATGTCATTTGGAGTTTTTGGTTTATATTTCTCAGTCCACGTTAAAGAAGACTGCTTGGTATTTTGATCTTTCCGCTTAGCAGGGGAGGTACTTGAGGCCAAAACTTTACGGGCTACACTTGATGCTGAAGAATTGTTGGAGCTAACTGCAGAAAGAATCATTGCTCCAACATATTAAAATAGGAGTATGAAGGTAGTACAAATGAAAACAAAAACAATGCCAAATGCAATTAGGTCAGTATCATAAGCATCCCAACTGCAAATACCATGAAAGAATTTATGCCACATCTTACGTATGATTAAACAGTAAGGCATAATATCCCATGTGGCAAAACATGTCATCTGTACCATGGTCACATAGCCTTGACAAGATAGAAGAACAGTTTTATGCTTGAACTTGAAAATATATGTGAGAAACTTCAAACAACAGACTAATGAGCATGCCACAAAAGAAGGCAATTTACAAGGACAATGATATATATCAATGAAAGGGTGGTTATTGTATATGTAGGCATACTCTTAGGATCAATTTTCTGAGGACTTTTCTTTGGAGGAGATGCTACGACTTTATCCACATATTTCTTTGATTCTTCCCTTGAAGCCGCTTTTCCACGATTTGATGCACGAATCATATCGAATAATCCATCCTCGGTAAGAAAGACAGTACTATACAAAGAAATTTAAAAATAAATAATAAAAGGAAAGGAAAGAAAGTGGCGTAAGAGCACAGGGAACTGAAATAAAAAGAATGCACATGTCCATGTATGGATTTCAGATGAACAAACCCCAGCTCTTTGGCCTTGGCAGATTTACGTCCACCAATATCTTCATCACATAAAAGATAATTCTGTAAGGATACAATGTTAATCACATGTTAGAAACACCATGGACATTCAAGCAAGTATACAACTAACACAACAAAATGGATACCGTTTTTTTGCTGACAGAACCAGTAATACGACCCCCATGGCGCTTAATCAAATCTTCAGCTTCTTCTCTTTCTAAACTGTATGATAAAAGCTCAAGGTCATTCACACACTCATGGTGATGCAATACAGTTACTCAAAAACAATGTAACATTCACTAGCGAGTAACAGATGATGAGGTCAGCGGTCACTATTTCAAAGAAAAGAAGAAGAAGAGAAACAATCTCAACTTCACAATGCATGCACAAGCAGTGATTATATGAAATAGATGCAAAATCATTAAAGACATCTAACCCGCCAAAAAGAACATGTATGGAAGGACTTTTGCAACATACTTCCCACCATGTTAAATGTACATGAAGCAAAAATGGAATACCTGTCAAGCGTTCCACTAATTACAAAAGTGAACCCTGCTAAGCAATTGGGAGCACCTTCAGGAACTTCCTGGCGTAGACAAACACGCACACGCACCCAACAAAATAAACAAATAAGAATATATAGCAGCATTAAGCATAGTATTTAGCACTTGTAACTGATTTAATCCATGAAATACTCACCTTCTCTCCTTTGTGGGGAGGATCCTTCCTTTCTCCAAAATTCATGAATCCACGCCCACCGCCTCTGCCTCTGCCTCCAGCTGGAGTTGCTGATGAACCTCTTCCACCACGGCCCCTTCCAGCAGACTTGAGAGGAGATTCAGTAGCTTTGCCTTCATCCTCGTCACTTTCATCGACATCCACAGTTTTCCGTGCAACCCCCCTACCCGAAGCACTCTTTAATTTCTTTTTGGGAGTGGAATCAGGCGAGTTTTTCTTTGAACTGTGTGGGACAAAATCGTCATCGTCATCATCCTCTGCCTTGATTAGTTTTTTTGAAGGTGGGGGCTTCAGTGGTTCAATATCCTTTCCTGCCTTTCGTTTTCCAGGAAGATCATCTATTTCCTTATTATTTTCATCTTTTGGCTTCTCTTTGTCTGTCGCAAAAAACTTGCTAGTTTTCCTTCTTCCAGAACTTTCCTGGCCACCATGCACCTGGGGTTGTGCCAAAATTATTGATTGAAAAATAAAGACAACCTTACTTCAGCTGTCCCAGAGTAGATAAAGAGTGAAAAATAATAATAAGTATCTAAGTGCAAATCCAATCTCCATTTTATTTTGTTAGAGTCTCAAATCTTCAACATATACAACTATGCAACTAGAAATGCATAGTCTCCTTGATGTATGACAACATTATTTTCTCTCATTATCTTTTTATTTTTATTTTTTGTATTCTGTTTAAAATAATCTTCTACTCAATAGAAAAGGATGACAGAAAAGGATTATAATGTTGACATTGTTTATCAACTAACTCTTGGGGGGCATGAAAACAGAGGTAGAATGTAGAAAGGCTACTGGAGCTTCACAGTAAACATACAGAACATGACACTTCCAAAACCCTAGACATCTGCAACTAGATAGTTCACTAAACTCGTGAATTCTTTACATAAAAAATAAAATCCAGATGCTTCAGGTACATTAAATATTGCCCAATGGGATGAAAGTGATGAAAATTTATCTGAACATTTGCACAAAATACCCAAAAACCAAATGCTAAAGCATGCAACTTTTATCCAAATCCAGATGCTGATGTTACACTATTTATGGGTTCAAATACGAATAAAACCTTCCTCTGACTGAGAAACAGAAATACTCACAGGCTTGTCTGGCTGAGATTTCGCAGAAACAGGTGTCTCTGCACTACTCGGGGCATCATTTTCAGGTTTTGCAGCATTGTTCTTGGCATGTGCCTTCACAAACCACTTCCTAATATCTGACTGCAATTCAAGAAAAAACCCAATATCTCAGATCAAACCATTACAATATGCATAGATATCACAAACATAATGACAACAAATACAGTTAACAATAACCCATTACAAGAAAACATAAATAAATAATAAAAATTGTTAAAATGAGTAAAAACAAACAAGTATAAACCCTAACTCACCATGTTTATAACAATCTTTTCCTTCGAAACCCAGTTTCAAAGCCCAATCATCAGACCAAAAATAAGCAAGCTGTCAATGTTCACCACCAAGATTATCACAATGATATACTCATGCTACAATTAATACATTATATAATACTAAAAAAAAGTATAATAACAATAAGAAGGGCAGAGAATTGGGACTAGGCTATTATTTAATGCAGAGTTTAGAGGAATGAAACAAATGTTGGTGAAGACATGGAAGAAGCAATACCGAAAAAGAAAGAAAAACTAAAGGAAGCTAAGAATGGAAGAAGAGTACCGAAATGTTTCGTTTCTGTGCTTTAGAAAATTGGGAATTTAAAAAGGGGTCGAAAACCCTAGTGAGAGAGGAATTAAAACAATTATTTGATGAATGCCTCAGAAATCGCAGTATCTGTTACTGCTACTCGCCACTTCGCTCTCTTTTTCCCTCCTTTGTGTTGTGTCCAGGAAGCTTAGAGACGATGAAGTTTGGGGAAATTAAAGAAATTCACAGTGAATTGACTTAATATATATAGCCCTCGTAAACTAACGTTCATGACATCTAACCTCAGAGATGTAGCCATTTAACAGACTCTGTTAAATCTTGGATGGAAAAAGCACTATCTTTCATCACATGCTTAACACGTGACTTCTAATTTTTTTTAATTCCCAAACTAACGTTTATGGCCGGATTTGGACGAGCCTTGGTCGTCGTCGTTGTTATCAAGTCGCCTTCGTCGCCGTGAACACCATGAACACCGAGGGCTCCGTCCATTCGACCACCGGAGCTCGCTT